>JAKCPI010002169.1:0-143292 GCA_023213315.1 Euborellia annulipes | reverse complement strand
ATAATTTTGTCAATTAAAATGTAGACAGATATTACTGTTGAGCACGTGAACTGTGACGGTGGCTGAGGCCAAATCGCCAACTGCACACGTATAATTGCCCGAGTCTTCTTTTTGAGCTTGAGCAATCTTCAGAGTAGAGACGAGAGTTCCTTGCGCCTCTGAACTTGTATTCACCCTGCAACAACAACAACACATATTGTTTTTAATGCTGATATAAATGATTGAATGAAATTGTTGTTTATTATGATCTCAACAATCCGAATAAACAAAACGTCATAGACACGTAACAATTGAGACAATGGCGCGTTTTTTTTTTTTAAAGACGTTTTCTATTAAATGACTTCCGAGCTTTTACCTCTCTCTCTCTTCTCACCCACTTTCAAGCGGATATTTGATAAGTTCTCTCTATAAAAGAGCTCTTTATCGTTCTTTTTTAGTAATTGAAGCACTTGAGATAGAGAGACCTTTTAATTCATTTCAACAATAATTTAAAAACAAATTTTATTTTTCTGAACAATTAAATATATCGACACAAAAAAATCTGGTGTGTCTGGTGGCAGAATAAATAAACAACTTTCTTTGATAATAAAGTTACGTTCTGTGCTTGTCAACCAGATTTTTTTGTGTTAATATATTTAATTTCCACCGATGTTACAAGACATTTTCAAAATGTTTTTTTTTTGGCCTTAATCAAGTTGGGCACCGATCAGAAAAAATTTTATAAATAAAAAAGAACCATACATGAATACAATTGTCAGTACAATTTTTTAATCATCAATTTTTTAATATAATACATAAAGATAGTTTGAAAACATTTTTAATATTTTTAATTTTTAAGGCAATATTGTGGGTTTACATACCAAAAAAATCCTTTGTTCCTGATTTGAATTATATTGATGTCAAAATTGTGACGTGAGTGAAATTTTAATACTAATGTACTCGTCTTGAACCTTATAATGTTCTGTGCTTGTCACACCAGATTTTTTCTGTCGATATATATATTGAATTCCGGCTCTAACAATTGTAAGATGTAAAATTTATAAGCATGGGAAAATATTTATATATTGTTACCATGATCTCCTATGAAGTACAAGAGTAAAGTGTGCTTTAATCAATTTTTAGAGCAAAATGAGAATATACATTTTAAAGAGCATCTAAAAAATAATTGATTTATGAAATTTAATCAAAATCCTTAGCGCCAATTTTAATAAAATCGAAAAAACTGAAAAAGTACATCAGTAAAGTACTAGTATTCTTTGGCCGAATTTGTTCAAAAGCTTCAAGTCACGTGCCATGGAGATGCCCAAATTAAATAATAAATTTCAACCTCATAGCTCGTTTCTTCCTTGAGATATTTTATTCACATACAAACTACAAAACGTGTATTTCCATTAGTCTTGACATGGATCTTTCTATTTGTATATATATAAATTAAAAAAAAAAAATTATTTTAAATGGAATTTAATATGATATTAAATTCCCACACACAAATGGAATTGAATTGTTGCTAATAGTATATCTTTTAATATAAATGTAAATGTGGGAGATTGACGACTGACTTATCCCCCCCCCCCCCCCCCCGACCCTCCCCCTCCTTCCTTCCTTTCTTCATTGTCATGTTAATTAGAAACCTGAGAGATTTGACAGAGGAAGGGCCAGCAGCTACAAAGACAGGAAATTACGATCCGTAAACACTCGAGATGGAGAGTGTGGTCCAGCCAGCTCAGCTATGGAGCTATATTTTAATGTTTATTTACTCCCCCTCCCTCCCTCTCTCTCTCTAGTAATCATACTAAATTCGAATGGAAATCATTAATTAAATGCAAATTGTTCTATCTTATTTATAGCAAGAAATAAAAAAAATAAAATTCGCGCCAAATCGTGACGTCAAAAATCGCACAGTTATATATTTCAAATTTTGATATAGTTTCCTCATTTATATGAATAGAAGAAGATATTTATTATTAAATATAAGGAAAAAATAAACAAATTTTAATTTTATTTCAAACACTGAACGGATTTATAATAATTAAATCTCAGAGAATTGATAATTTTGTGTGTTATTGACTAGAGTGGTATTGTTGACACGTACGCCATCTTATATTCAATATGGCGGATCTATATTTGAACATAACCTATAAAATGAGACGCCATTTTAATTTAAAATTAAAATTAAAAAAAAAAAAATTTCACAATTATTATTTTATAATTATGTATTAAGTAATGATAGGTTATATAATGAAAAACAAATTTTTATTACATTTTCTAACATTGGAAAGATTTCTAATAAATAAATCTCATAGAATTGATAATTTTATTAAATTTTGTGTGAAATTGACTAGAGTGGTATTGGTGAAGTGTCCGCCATTTTATATCCAATATGGCCGATCTATATTTGAACATAACCTACAAAATATGAAGCCATTTTAATTTAAAATTGAAATAAAAAAAAAAAAAAATTGAAAATTAAATGTCACAATTATTAATTTTATAATTATTCATATTTATATTAAATTTTAATTTTCATATTCTTGCATCTTTTTATATGGATAGAAGAAGATAATTTATTACGTATTAATAAGTTATATAACCAAAAACAAACAAATTTTAGTTGTATTTCAAACATTGGACGGATTTATAATAAATAAATCTCAGAGAATTGATAATTTTATTAAATTTTGTGTGTTATTGAATAGAGAGTGGTATTGTTGACACGTACGCCATCTTATATTCAATATGGCGGACCTATATTTGAACATAACCTATAAAATGAGAAGCCATTTTAATTTAAAATTAAAAAAAAAACAATTAAGTATTATTTTATAATTAATCATATTGTTATTTATATTTTTATAGTAAAAGAAATATTGATTATATATTTGTTTACAATGTAAAACAAATTATAGTTGAAACATTTTTTTTCTCTAATTTACTAAGAGTAATTATATTTAAAACAACGCGCTAAAAAGGATTATGACGTCACAAATCGGTGTATGACAAGTGTGTGAATAAAATATCCTATATCTCAAGAACGAAAAGAGATATGATATTGAAATTTGATATTTAAGTTAGACATCTCCATGGCACGTGACACGAAACTTTTGAACAAAATCGGCCAAAGAATACTAGTACTTTACTGATGTACTTTTTCAGTTTTTTTCGATTTTCTCGAAATTTATTTTAAGGATTTTGATTAAAATTCATAAATCAATTATTTTTTAAATCCTCTTTAAAATGTATATTCTCATTTTGCTCTAAAAATTGATTGAAGCACACTTTACTCTTGTACTTATCATGGTAACAAAATTTTTTCCCATTATATCTTATAGGCCGGAAATTAAATATATTTATCGATAGAAAAAAATCTAGTGTGACAAGCACAGAACAATTATCGAAGTAGTGTACTGCCAGTCACAGCAGGTATAGAAATTTTATCCTCTTTGACTTTCGTTGGAATGGGTCGTTTTAATAACTTACCTACCCCAACATTAAAATAGCCTCTCTATGGAGAAATACATGGTGTTTGTCCTTCAGCATTAAAATAGCTGAAGGACAAACACCATGTATTTCCCCATAGGGAGGCTATTTTAATGTTGGGGTAGGTAAGTTATCAAAACGACCCATTGAAAAGGTGCAAAGAATATAATTCTACGTAATTGGTTGAGATAGAGGGAATTTATTATTATTTTTTTTATCGCTGTAACCGTTTATGGCTTATTATAAGCAGAAGAAATTTCTTTTGCCTCCGTTATACCTTAATAATATTCTAAAAAAAAAGAGATCCGCATTTCGTATTCAAGAAAAGGAAGGGATAGGTAAGGAATAATTTATATTCTGAACAAGTAGTTAATAACAAATTTTTGGATACTGACAGCCAGCCATAGCCAAGTGTTTTCTTCTCTCTTCGTTTCAATTCTTAGCCTAAATATAAATATGCTTCGGGCACACACACACTCTGCACACGTATCTTGTTTGTTAATTAGACCTTTTATATTCTGCCTCTGTTTTATTTTATTCCTATCGGGTAATTATTAAAGAAGGCATCCAGGAATATTGATGATTGGATGGAGAGGCTTGAAATGAGGCCACTTGGAATCTTTGGTCCGAAAATACTAAGGCATTTTAAAATATTTTTTTATTCTCTTTTTTTTTTAAACTCAATTAAATGCGTGAACATTTCACTTAAGGTGCGGTCTCGGGTGCTATTTTGGGACTTTCCAGCGCCACAATTTTGAGCTATCGACCTCAAATTTTTTTAAATTAAAGCTATTTAAAATATCTACAACTTTATAGAGCCCTTTTTTTGATTTTTCGAAAAAAAAAATTTTTTTTAGATTAATCGCATTAAATAAAAGATATTTTAAAAAGAAGCTCTATATCTTATAGATAATTAAATTAGTAATCATTGTGTTAAAAATAATTAATTTTTTGCCTTTAATTAATTAGCTGGAGTCTAGAATGAAATGCAATTTGTCCCTTGTTTTCCTATGGGGAACACTAACCCATCTCTTGCCGCCTAGAGAACTCGTAGTCAAAAGCTTTCTAACGACTTTTCGAGACGCCACCTTAATAGAAAGCTTTTTTTAAAATTATGATTAATTAGAATATAATGAAAATATTTTTTGTATATTCATAGAAAACGTTCTATTATAATTGTAATTTTTTTTTAAATCTAAAAATGTAAATATCATTAATATCCAAACTATAATAAATTGGTGACAACGAAAAAAAATAAACGACTAAATAGTTGAGCATTCTTGCAAAAGATGGCAGGCTAGTCTTAACAGCCGCCATTATCAGATCACCTATTAGACTATATTTATATATTTGTATGCTGTTATTATTTTTTATTAAGCACACTTTTTTCTCATTCACACTCACACTCACATTCACACAGTCTTTTCGGCAACTTAGGCCATATAAGACTTTAAACAATAACCGTTATTTAATAATATATATATTTGGGTCCAGGATATTATTTTTTAAATAGTCAATTAAGAAATATTTTTACTTAAAATTTAGTAAAAATATTTCTTGATATAACGATAATTAGCTTTATTAAATTTATTTAGAAATAAATTGGTGGGAAGGAATATAGTATCATTCAATTAAAAAAAAACATTGTTTACTTCGACGACATACTTATATACCAAATAACAGAGAAGTAGGATTACGTCACTCCAGTCAAGTTTTAGTGTGTGACCCTCCTCAATTCGGATTCGGTTAGAACTCCAGTCAGTAAACACAAATCAGGTCCCGGTGTGATCGCACCTTTAATGATGATTTGTAAAAAATTTTTTTTTTCATTTGAACACTCATGAACTGACCTATCTCCTGTTCCATGAGTTCTAGGACACCCTGTTTATATAAGTATTGATTTAAAAAGGAAGAAAAAAAAGTATTGAGTTTTTTTTTTGCTTTTTTTGGAAAAGAAGAAACCCACGAAAACGCCATTTGGCGTGGGGGGGGGAAAGGGGGGGGGGGGGGCTTGACTTGGTGTAGTTCTTGTAGTCCCAGAGATACTTTTATCGTTTTATTTTGCAATTTGTGACGTTTGTTTTATGCATTGATCTCTCTCTCCATTGTCTCTAATCCTTTGGGCTATCTAATAATAAAATTAAAACACAAAAGACAACAACAACAACAACAGTTTTGAGGAGTTGACATTCTTTTTATTATTACTTTAACAGCGTCAACAATGACCATATCGCCATCATTTACTGGCTTAGCACTTAAGACCAGATTTTATAAGTAATTAAATTTTCATCCATGTATTATTATTTTATAAACAAATATTACTTTTTTTTTTTTTTTTTTGTTGCATTGTGCCACAAGCCAATTAGGATTTAAAAAATCTTTTTACTTTCTCGAATAGAATATAAAGAGGCATAGCCTTCATGTCACCGATTTGAACTAAACAATTTTTATGTGTAGAACTTAATGAAAAACAAATTCTGTTAAAGCGAGAGAACGCGCTTCTCAACCGTTCGCCTAAAAAAAAAAATGTTAAAGATTTTGGCAGCATGTCTTAAGCCGTGACTAACAATAACATTTACAAAAGCCACGATGGGTAGATCGGCAGCGTTCATTATTTGTAAACATGAAATCCCGAGTTCGAATCTCGCTCTGTGCAACTATTTTTTTTTTTTTTTTTTGTATAATTTATTATTTTGGTATATTTAATGAATACATAACAAAAAGAAAATTTTGAAAATTTTCAAAATTTTTTTATATGTTTATGTATTCATTAAATATTAAATATTATTGTACATTTATTTATATGTTCAATTAATAGTAATATATTTCTCGTATAATATTAAATATTTCCTTATTCTGTAATTTATTTTTGACAAAAAGCATTTGAATTTTCTTTAAATATATGTAACATCATGTAAAAGCCAATAATTAAAAAAAGCTTTTTATTTATTTATTAATATTAAAAAATATTCTTAGAAATCCAAAAAAAAAAAATAAAATAAATTACACAAAACAAATTAGTTACACAGAGCGAGATTCTAACTCAGGATTTCATATTTATGAAGAATATACGCTACCGATCTACCCATCGTCGCTTTTGTAAATGTTATTGTTAGCAACGGCAAAATCTTTAACATTTTTTTTTTAGCCCAACGGTTGAGAAGCGTGTTCTCTCGCTTTAACAAAATTTGTTTTTCATTAAGTACTACACATAAAAAAAATTTTCGTTCAAATCGGTGACATGAAGGCTATGCACGTCCCTTGTTAATAAACTATATAGTTTATGAATTTGATTTCACAAACTGGGTAGATTAAAATTCAAGGACGAAATTATATTGAAAATTCATATATATTTTTTTTTTTCCAGAAATAAAGCTTTTGAGTGAAATTTTTCTGGTGATAAATAAAAGAGAATAAAGGATATAAAATCTTAAAAAAAAAAAAAAAAACTGTTGTATTTGTGCCCTGATGGATTGGCTGAGATTTAAGCCCTTTGGGCCCATCCCATTATTCATATGTGCCCAACTAATTAAGGACTGCATCTCTTTTGTTTATGAAACGAGCCCCCCCCCCCACCCCCACCCTCTTCGTTATTATAAATTAAAAGAAGGGGAGAAAAAAAGAATATATAATATTTATAAAAAAAAAAAAAAAAATTCATCTTGGGTAATTAATTTTCAAGAAAAAAGAGTAGAGAAAAAAAAATATTTACTCATTATTAGAATAATTATTATATTAATAAAAAAAAAAAAAAATTGGGGAAATGTGCTGTCACTAGTACTGGGCAAAATAATCGATTATTCAGCGATTATCTTCTATATATATAATAATAGAGGAGTGTCTGTCTGTCCGTCTGTCACGCTCTGTTTGACCAACTTCCCGTTGGAATTTTGAAACGAAATTTTGCAGTCTTATAGAGGACGTTATGGAGAGTCCCGGAAAAATACTCAGGTCCCGAAATTCCTATAACTTTTTGAGTTATTAATTCCTAAAGTTACGATTTCCCCCATAGGAAAGGTATAGAGAAATATTTAAGTATTCTTTGCAGTTGTGTATTCTTTGAATGTAAACAAACCCTCAAGCAGGCACTGGATTGGAATACGCCCTCTAGGCAATAACACACAAAATTTGATAAAATTATCAATTCTGTGAGATTTATACCATAATTATTATAAAACCGAGCAGTGTTTGAAATACAAGTAAAATTTGTTTATTTTTCGTTATTTAATACGTAATAAATACTCTTCTTCTATCCAATATAAATGACCTAACAATTTATTATAAATAATAATTGTAAGATTTGATTTTCAGTTTTTTTTTTTTTTTTTTTATTTCAATTTTAAATTAAAATAGCGTCTCATTTTAGAGGTTATGTTCAAATATAGATCCGCCATATTGGATATAAAAAATAGCGTACGAGTCAACAATACCAGTCTAGTCAATTTCACACAAAATTATCAAAGATTTCTCTGAGATTTAATTATTATAAATCCGTCCAGTGTTTGAAATACAATTAAAATTTGTTTTATTTGTCGTTATTTAACCTACCAATACGTATTAAATCTCTTCTTCTATTTATATAAACGATGCAAGAATATTAAAATTAAAATATAATATAAATAATTATAAAATTACTTTTTGAAGTTGTGGCTGTGATGTGATTATAGTGAAGAATTGGAGAAATCAGCCAAATCGGGATTATCCAGGTTCAATAAAACTCCCAGATTAAGACGTTTCGACCTGAATTATCTCTGGGCCATATAATTTTGTATGAAGCAAATAAATTTTATTATTAACGAGTCCTGGTTTGATCACATGTGCATTTGCATTATGTGTATAATTCCCAATAACTGAAGATGGCCAAATAAATTCAGGCCGAACCGTCTTATCCTGGGAGTTTTATTGAACCTGGATAATCCCAATTTGGCTGATTTCTCCAATTCTCCACTATAATTATAAATTAATAATTGTGAAATTTGATTTTCAATTTTTTTTTTTTTTAATTTCAATTTTGAATTAAAATGGCGTCTCATTTTATAGGTTATGTTCAAATATAGATCCGCCATATTGAATATAAGATGGCGGACGCTTCAACAATACTGCTCTAGTCAATAACACACAAAATTTGATAAAATAACTATAAATTATCAATTTTATCAGATTTATTTATTATAAATCCGTCCAATGTTTGGAATACAAATAAAATTTGTTTGTTTTTCGTTATTTAACCTATGAATACTTAATACATCTCTTCTTTTATCCATATAAATGACGCAACAATATGAAAATTTAATATAAATATGAGTAATTATAAAAAAAAAATTAATTTTGAGATTTAATTTTTAGTTTTTGATTTAAAACGCATTAAATTAAATTGGAAACTACTTGACGGATTTTTTCACTGTACAGTATAGAGAATTAAAAATTAAATTTTTAAATAATTAAATGCAAGAAAACAATTTTTATTTTTTCTTTCTAAAACTTGTCAAAAGTTTCTTAGATCATTAAGATGGCACATGTGGTGGGGGAGGGGGGGGGGGAATTGAATAGATAGCTCATATCTCGGGCGTTTGTTTATAAGCACAAAGGGGTTGTTGTTTAAAGCGGGGATATGGAGGCAGAGAGAGGGGCAATAAATTAATACAAATTACCCTCCTTCTCTCTTGTTAGATAATTCCTAGTCTCTTTTGAATTATGCCATCTCAATTCCCAACTTTAACTTATTGGCCCAATAATTTCCAATCTTTTCTGAATGTTAATTAGAATTCAACTATAAATTGTTATTAAGAACACAAATGATGGCAGGTTAAATTAAATTGAGATTTCTTGATTTAGTTTAAATGAACTTTTGATAATTTTTTCATATTTCCACCTATATCTCTTTAACAATAAGGTTTAGCATAAAAATTCCTATTATCATTTTAATAAATGATGAAATTTGTGACAACTTTTATTTGAAACATTTCTTTCTAAAAGCTTTAGATTGTGATTTAAAATTAAAAATAAGAATGTCTAATAATTGCAGTCGAGTTATTTCTTTTTTTCCACAATAACACTTTAATAATAAGATTTAACAAAAAAATTGCTATTATCTTTTTTATAGATCAGAGAATTTGTGATATCTTTTATTTGAAACATTTCTATCTAAATTCAATAGTTATCAAGCTACGGTATGTTTTAAATGTCAAAAAATTGAAATTTCTAAGCTATTTCTTTTTTTCGACAATAACTCTTTAACAATGAAGTTTATCAAAAAAATAGCCATTATCATTTTAATAAATGATGAAATTTGTGACAACTTTTATTTGAAACATTTCTTTCTAAATTCAATAGTTATCAAGCTACCGGGTGTTTTAAATGTACAAATATGAAAGTCAAAAAATTGAGATTTCTAAGTTATTTCTTTTTTTCGACAATAACTCTTTAACAATGAAGTTTATCAAAAAAATAGCTATTATCTTTTTTATAGATCTGAGAATTTGTGACAACTTTTATTTGAAACAATTTTTTCTAAAACAAACAGTTAAGAGGATATAAAAATCAAAAAATGGAGATAATTTTTTTTTCTGTGCCAGAATTTAAAATTAGGCGTATATAGTTCACTAGTTATTGAGTTTAGAAATAAATTTTTCAAATAAAAGTTCAAGTAAATTTTCTCATCTACAAAAATGATAATAACATTATTTAGCGTAAACGTCATTGTTAAAGAGATATAGTTGGAAAACAGAAATTTTTTTATTTAAATAAAAACTAATCATCATCTACGTCATAATAGTGTTGAAATGTGTAAAATAGAAGGGATAAAAGTTAATTATGCTTGCAATTAAACAAATAATGAAAGCCTGCTTATTTCATATTAATGATCTTTTGAATGAATTAAGAATATTAAAAACAAAGAATAACTTGAAATCCATTTGGCCCTAATTAACAGCCCGCCTCTAGCGAAACTAAATTAACTTAGAGACAAAATGGCTTAGAGAGGAAGAATATCAATTAAAAGAAACATTTCGTTAATTTAATTAAAGTTAAGTACTTTATATTTCATAATATTGGCGTAGGGAATAAAAATCCCAACTAAATTTAATAATAAAAAAAAAAAACTGCTTTCAAACAGATGGTATTTTTCTATCTTTTTTTTTATTTAATTTAAAAAATTAAACTCTTAACAAAATAGTGTCGGGAAAGTAATATATAACCTTTAAAAAAAATAATTTTTTTTATCATTTTAATATTAAATTAAAATGGCGTCTCATTTTATAGGTTATCTTTAAATAAAGATGACGCCATATTGAATATAAAATGGCGGATGGCGCGTCAGCAATACCACTCTAGTCAATTACACAATTAAATAAAAAAGAAAATAATATCAACTTTGTGAAATTAATAAATACAAATTATTATTATTTTTTTTTTTACAATTCTCTGAGATTTATTTATTATAAATCCGTCCTCGATGTTAGAAATAAAGCAAAAATTTGTTTATATAAATTATCAATACGTAATAATCTCTTTTTCTATCGATATAAATGACGCAACAATATAAAAATTAAAATTTAATATACGGTAAACTATATTATAATTATAAAATAATAATTGAATTTTCAATTTTATTTATTTATTTTTTTTTAATTTCAATTTTAAATTAAAATGGCGTCACATTTTTTAGGTTATGTTTAAAATATTAATAGATGACGCCATATTGAATATAAAATGACAGACGAGTCAGAAATAACAGTTTAAAATAATAATATCAACTTTGATAAAATAATAACTACAAATTATTATTATTTTATATTTTTTTAAATTTTTTGAAAATAATAAATTCGTCAAAGTTAGAAATACTAAGAAATTTTGTTTTTCATTATATAACTCATCATCAATACGTAATAAGTCTCTTCTTCTATCGATATAAATGAAGCAACAATATGAAAATCAAAATTAACGATTAATTATAAAAGAATATATAATTGTGAGATTTAATTTTCAATTTAATTATTTTTTTTTATCATTTCAATTTTCAATTAAAATAAAGTCTCTTTTTATAGGTTATATAGATGACGCCATATTGAATATAAAATGGCGGTCGGCGTCATTTTAACAAATACCACTCTAGTCAATGGCACAATTAAATCGAAAAAGAAAAAAATTAATACCAACTTGAAAATAAAACAAATTATTATTATTTATTTATTAAAACCCCGATTAATGTTAGAAAATTGATTTGTTACTATTTATTTATACATATTTTCCGACTGGTTACAGAATAAAAAGTGTTGTGTGTGTTTAGTCACACTAGAGAGATTGTTTTCATTAAAGCCCCCCCCCCCCCCTCCTCACTCGTCATTCATTAAAACTTTCTCTTCTTTCTTATATATTGAAAATTTTTCAATAGTTATTATATTTTAGTTTTGTTTTAACAAAAACAAACAAAAAACAAAAAAAGGAAATGTTTTATTACTTTGAAAAAGTTAAGAGATTTAATATCATCATCTATCTATCTATCCATAAAACTTTGAATAAACTATAAATTATCCATAGAGTGTGTTTTTGTTTAATGAAATTTTACTACAAATTATTAACTTATTAAATAAAAATTAAGGTTGTTCGGATAGTACCCCGTAAGTAATAATAGAATCTAAATTTTTTTTTTAATAAAATTAAAAATTTAAATGCCAAAATTCCTTATTATAATTTAGTCGTGACCTATCATAGTTTATAATTGTATTAAGTTAATAATTTAATTACCAAAAATAATAAATGAATGACTTTTGACTTGAGCAGTGTTTCTAGATCTGGCAACATTGCATTCATCAGCTGTTTATTTTAAATCTTAAAAGCCTTCAATTTTATTTTATTTAATATATTACAATGATTAATGCAAATCAGTTTAAACACAATGGACGATTTGCGAGAAAAAATATCGTCAAGTGAAAAAAAAAAAAATGTAACTGACAGCGAGAAAAGACAATTATTTTATGCGACGTTGCCAGACTGATCTGAGTCTCATTTTTAAATATTGGCGACTGTTATTTTGGAGAATTTTTTGACTTTCTTGTTAAAATATCTTTAAAAGCCTTCGGGAGAAACTTTTGATTTTATGTTTAACGTATTCCTCGGAAGTGAATTAATAAAAATGTTTTTGTATCTAATGCAGAGGTGGCTATATAATCCGATATGTGTGCTTTTCGTCGATATTCCCCATAGATTACATGTTAAATTTCAATTTTTTTAATAATTAATTACACGATAACCCTGCGTCAGATCTGCTTCAAAATTTTATTTTATACGTATGTTATAGTGATTAATAACATATTAAAAAAATTAGCTTTTAATCTATTTAAGTGCATTAAAATCCGAACTCTTTCAAGGTCACCAACTTTGAGTCTTTGTTTAGAACACTTCCCGATGAGCTAGAGCTGTGAAATTTAATATTTATGAGTCATTTTTGAAGACGAAAACTTTTTCAATAATGTTGACCAAATATAGCGTGACAGACAGACAGACGGACATTAGAGAATTATATAAATAGATGGGGGTTGGAAAAATTATCAAATCTGTTTTTCGGGTTTCTTTGACATTATTTTAAATTTTATTTACACTCTATTTTAGAGAGCATTTCATTTTAATCGGATCAGTAAGAAAGAAAGAGATAGAGAGAGGTTTTTACGTCATCTGTCAACCTAAAAGATACGTACGTCACGTGATAAACATTAATTTTTCAATTCGTATGAAATATCAAGAAGAGAGAAATATTATTCTATTTTAAATTTGGTAAAAAGAAATATTATTACTTTCTTTTACCTATATATATTTAGAGAGGGAAAGTATTTCAAAAATCTGGTGTGACTGGACGCTGTCACACCAGATTTTTGTGGGGAGATATATTTATTTTCCGCCAATTTATTTATTAACACTCATTCAAACTATTTTCTAGCGCGCCTACCTTGTATACCAAGGGCCGCGGGTTCGGATCCCAGGCATTTAGATTTTATTTAAGCCATTTGGATACCAAAGAAAATCTGTTCAACTTTGACCGGCCGTATTTCGGTTAGTATTGGGTCTACGAATTCGTTTTATATACCAAATTTTAGCAAATTTAATGCTCTACAACTTTGCATTGTGCTATATTTCATAAAATATAAAAAGTTTACGAGATATAAGCAAAAAACTGAAGAATTCTTAAATTTTTGAGGTTTTTGTCCCCCCTCCCCCCCCCCCCCCATAAGGTCTTCGAGGTCGAAAACTTAGGATTGGCATTCTAGAGTAGACCCAAATAACCAGTAAAAATTTCATTCCCTTCGGAATATTTCCCCGGCAAAAAGTTATACCGAATGGTCTCTATTGTGACTTTCCACTTATTTTTCAGAAATATCAAAACAGAAATGCTAATTTATAAATATCTCTAAATCTACAAGTTTTAATAAAAAAATGGTGATTATAAAACCTCAAGAGAATTAAATTTGCTATGAAATGAGCCAAGAATCATTTTTCTACGACACTTTGTTTTTGTTTTATGAAGTAAAAACTGCGAATTTTTTAAAACGCACTTTTTCAAAATTTTAGCCCCAATGAGGCATGGGTTAACGTTATCCAATTTAGCTAAAACTTTTCCATTATCATTGTATAGCCAAAAGACAACTTTTCGGAGGTTCGGCCGAAAGAAATTAAAAAATTTTGTTTTTTTGCGGCCACCCGGCACGTGAATGTATATCCATCTAAATTTCGACATAGAATTTTTGACATGAAACCAAGGGCGGATACAAGGGGAGTAAAGGGGTAATTACCCCCCCCCCCCCCCCCCGAGATTTGAAAAAAATACCTTTTTTTTGCAAAAAAATTTATTTTTCACGTAAAATTTTAAAAATTAATACTTAAAAATTTGATTTGTATTTATATTCTGGCAAACAAGTACAGAAAGCGCCTTTAAATTACTGAAATTAAGAAAAAATAGTGTGCTGTGCAACGAGTCACTCCAAATTACCCCCCCCCCCCCCCCCCCGAGAAACACCTCTGGATCCGCCCTTGCATGAAACCAATACTTTCTTAACATTTCTAGAGGTAAGAGAAAGTAAAAAGAGTTGAGATCATGTCCGGGGGGTTCTTTAAAAGATTTTCCCTTTTAGTTCTCTCTTCTTTAAGAAATTACATTTTTATTATTTATTACAGTTTTTTTTTCATTTTCTAAATTGATTAGAATCCTTCTTTTTTTTCTAAAAAAAAAAATATTGAATTTTAAATAAGATTTTTTAATTCTTAAATATTTATATCTTGACTACGTGCTGCTGTATAGAGCTATGAAGGAAGGATTGAATTGAAGCGAAGGAAAAAAAAAGAAATATTGTATTGTTTTAAGGTTGTTCGGATCAGGGCCGGAACTACGATATATTTTAGGGGGGGGCAAAATTTAATTTGCCGCCCCCTCGTTAAAATTTTCTATACAAAATTCATATCATTTTACCCTTTTTTTAGTAAATCTTTCTTTAATTGCCGCCCGGGGCCTGCACCCACTGCCCCCTTCCCTAGATCCGGCCCTGGTTCGGATAGTACCCCGTGAATCAAATAAAATAAAAAAATTTGAATGCCAAAATCTTCTATATATATAATTCGCTAATGTCCGTCTGTCCGTCTGTCTGTCACGCTCTATTTAGGCAACTTCCCGTTGGAATTTTGAAATGAAATTTTTTATGCATAAATAGGACCTTCTACTGATTACAGGAAAATTATTTTCATCCCGAAATTCCTATAACTTTTTGAGTTATTAATTCTTAAAGTTACGATTCCTCCCATAGGAAATATATAGAGAAATATTTATATATTCTTTTCATTTGTGTATTCCATGAATCTAAACAAATCCTCAAGCAGGCACTGGATTGGAATGGAATAATAATTTTCTTTTCATAATTAAGAAGAAATGGCGCCCTACCTCTATACCAAACGTCGCGGGTTCGGACCCCAGGCAGTCCGATGATTTTATTTAAGCCATTTGGATACCAGATGGCTTAAATAAAAATGCCTGGACCCACTATATGATATATTATATCAATAACGGTTATCGTCTAAAGTCTTAAATGGCCTGAGTTGCCGAAAAGACTGTGTGAATGTGTGTGTGAGTGTGAGATGTGAATGAAAAAAAAAAAAAAAAGAAATGGCGAGGGTGCGCCGCAGGCGGGTCCGAGCCAGCTGAAGGGGGATCCAGGGGGTCAAAGCCCCCCGGCTAGGCGCGAAGCTCGCCGAAGGCGGGCGACGCGGCTAGTTCCTTATTATAATTTAGTCGTGACCTATCAGAGTTTATAATTGTATTAAGTTAATAATTTAATTACCAAAAATAATAAATGAATGACTTTTGACTTGGGCAGTTTTTCACGTAATATAGATCTGGCAACATCGCATTTAACAGTTGATCTTGCTGTTCTATTTTATTTATAATATTACAATGCGCAATGTAAATCAGTTTAGACACAATGGGTGGACGATTTGCGAGAAAAAATCTCGAAAGTGAAAGCGTGAAACGCGTTTTATTTTATGCAACGTTGCCACACTAGTTTGAGTCACGTGACTTACTTATTTTTAAATATGGTGGTCTGACATTTTCTTGAATTTTTTTTTTTGTCTTTCTTGTTAATATATTTTATTTTTAAAAGCCTTCGTGAGAAAATTTCGATTTTATTTTTAACGTATTCTACGGAAGTTAATTGATTGAAGTTTTTTCTTTTTTTTTAATCTTTATCAGGAGAGGCTACATAATTCGATATATGTGCGAAACCCTCGTCTACATGTTAAATTTCAATTTTTACTTTCTCTTACCTATATGCACAATCCATGTAACATTAAATAAATATTTTTCTATGCTTATAAATTTTACAACTTGAATTCTAATATATCGGCGGAAACTAAATATATGTCGACACAAAAAATCTGGTGTGACAAGCACAGAACAAAACTTAAAGGTAAGAGAAAGTTGTGTGGTGTGCGACCATCACACCAGATTTTTTATAATTAATATCACGTTAACCCTTAGTCAGATCTGCTTCGCAAAATGATTCTATACATATGATAGTGATTAATAACATATAAAAAAATTAACTCAACCTTAAATAAGATTAATGTGAAGGTTATTTTAATTAAATATAAATTCATTTAACGGTCGCACAACGAATAGAGAGAGGGAATTTTGTTGTCTATACTTACATGACGCCTTGTTGAACAGGTGTGAGTCCATGTGTCCAAGTGACTCGATCGCCAGGCCCTTCTAGGAGGTTCGCCACACAGACTAATTCAACGCCGGAGTCTGCTTTGTAATAACGTTCCGATGCATCCCCTAAGATCCGCAGTTTGGGGGCTGCAAAACCACAAAACCAAACCGACAATGCATAAGTGGGTGGGTATACACATACATGCCCAATCAATTACGTCACATACCACAAATAAGTGTATTAACCCCCCCCCCCCCCCCCCTTATATTAAAACAAAAATTTGTTGTTTCGAGATATATTCAACTTGCATTTTAAATGTTGACTGCTTGCAATAAACTATGGTTATTTTTCAAAATTTTAATTTCATATTTGGTCATTTTATACACAATAGAGAATCCTAAATAAATACAAAATTTCATAAGAATTGGAAAACATTTTTTAAAATGTCTAAAAAGTTTCAAAGGTCCCCCCCCCCCTTTTGAATCAAAATTAACATGCAAATCCCCATATGGGGATTTAACATTGGCTCTATGGAAGGAAGAGCCGGAGAGTGAATTTGAAAAATCTGAACTACTACATCAGTGTACTTCAAACAATTTCTACGAAAAATTTTACTTTTCAAAAAGCATCTAAAAAGTATAATAAATAAAAACTTTTTTTGTTTTATTTAAATTGAACTAAAAAGAGAGAAATAATTTAATTTAATTGTTCTTATTAAAATTGCTGAGTATTTATAGACTTAAAATAAAAGCGTGGGGCGCTCATTGATAGCTTAAGGAATTGTCTATAGCCTCGGAATCCCTTCAAAGCGCCCCACGCTTTTATTTTAAAGACAATTTTAACAAGAACAATTAAATTAATTTCTCTCTTTTTAGTTCAATTTAAATAAAAGCATTTAATAAAAATTAAATTAAAACTAAAAAAGTACATCAGTAAAAGTCTTTTGGGTCGATTTTGTTCAAAAGCTTATTTTAACTGTCTGGGAGGGGGTGTAATTACCCCCCCCCCCCCCCCGAGATTTGAAAAAAATACTTTTTTTTTGAAAAAAAAAAAATCATTGTGTGGTTTTATGAAACCACGATGCAAGTGAAACTTTTTTTTTCGGATCGAAGGCGAAAATTGTCAGAAAATTATTCAATTAAGGATACTAAAATCGCGTTTTTAATTTTAAATTAATAATTGGAAAATGGGAAATCAATAGACTCATGTTAAAAACTGAGAACAATATTTATTTAGTAATTTGAATCATTTTAAATTATTTTAAAAATTATATTTTATCAATTTAAAAATTGAATAATTAAATCTCACAATTATTTTTTTATAATTCGTCATATATATTAAATTTCAACTTTCCTATTTTTTCGTCAAGACTTGTGACGTCATGGCTTATATCTTTGACGTCACGGCTTGTAACGCGACATGCTGATAGAAGAGCGAAAAAATTTGAGGCCATCAAATTAAAAGTTTCACTTAAAAAAAAAAAAAAATATTTTTAATGTAAAATTTTAAAAATTAATACTTCAAAATTTGATTTGTATTTATATTCTGGCAAACAAGTACAGAATGCGCCTTTAAATTAAATTACCGAAATTAATGTGCTGTGCGACCAGTCACAGCAGATTATCCCCCACCGAGAAACACTTCTAGATCCGCCCTTAGAGGGTGCCGAACTTAAATATAAAATTTCCGACATCGAAATTAACAACTAGCTGCAATGCCCGCCTTTGTACGAAGGCGGCAGCAGCAGCAAGTTTCTTTCGAATAGAAATAAAAGAAAAAGAGGCCCAATTAGACAAGTTGAAGATAATTTTAATCACTTTATAAGATGAAAGGAAGCAGACAGACAGACGGACAGACAAGCCTCAAGAGGGAATTTTCTAAAGTGAAAAATAGATCAAACAAGAAAATCACTTCTAATAATAATAATAATAATTTATTAAGGCCTGTAAGGTCTTTATTTAGTGTACAGTTTGAGCAGTAATTAAGGATCCAACAACTTTGACTTAATTTTCTCTCTCTCTTTAACAAATATTCATTATAATGGATGGATATTATCATCAATTTGTTAACAAGCTCTCTATTATTTATTTATGACGAAACAAATTTCTTGTAGGCCTATACGAAATATTTTGAGATAATCATCAACAAATAAAAGAATCTGGTGTGACTGCTTGCACAGCACACAACCGAAAGTTGTGTTCTGTGCTTGTCACACCAGATTCTTTTTTTGTGTCGATAATACGGTACATTCTGAATTTCAGGATAAGCATGGGAAAATATTTACTCAGGATTCGCAGGGACTTTGCAGCCAGGAGATTAAATAAAAAATCTTTTATTTAATTTTTATTTGCCGACGTTTCGGTCGCCAATCACGACCTTCATCAGGGCAAATATTGTCAATTATTCACGAATATTTATATTTTGTTTCAATTTTCTCCTATGAAGTACAAGAGTAAAGTGTGCTTCAGAAGATTTCAATGGCAAAATGAGAATGTACATTTTAAAGAGAATCTAAAAAAATAATTGATTTTTGAATTTTTAACAAAATCGTTGAAGCGAATTTTGAGAGTTATTTTGTTCACAGACAGACCATGTCACGAAATTTTTTTATGTGTAGTACTTAATGAAAAACAAATTCTGTTAAAGCGAGAGAACCACTACTCAACCGTTCATCTAAAAAAAAAATGTTAAAGATTTTGCCAGCATGTCTTAAGCCGTTGCTAACAATAACAAATCAAAAAGCCATTGTGGCTAGATTAGTAGCGTTCATTCTTTGTAAACATCAAATCCTGAGTTCAAAACTCACCCTGTAACTATTTTTTTTGTGTAATTTATATTGTTTGGATTTCTATAAGAATATTTTTTAATATTAATAAATAAATAAAAAGTTTTTTTTTTAAACATTGGCTTATGTTTACAAAGAATGAACGCTACTAATCTAGCCACACAGGCTTTTCTAAATGTTATTGTTAGCAACGGCTTAAGGCATGCTGGCAAAATCTTTAATATTTTTTTTTTTTAAACGAAACGTTGAGTAGTGCGTTCTCTTGCTTTAACAGAATTTATTTTTCATTAAGTACTACACGTAAAAAAATTTTCGTTCAAATCGGTGTTATGAAGGCTATGCACTCCCCTTGTTAGTGTCAGTGTAATATAATAATTTTGTATATTTTATATATAAAATTATATGGTTTTCGAATGGCGGGGGGGGGGGAGCGCTAAAACGATATTGTGCCCGCGAGTTAAGTTCGCTACGCCACTGATATTGAGGTATTAAGAAAGGACTAAGATTGTATTTATGTGAGTTTCACGAGGGTGAACCTCGTGATACACACATAAATACAAGCTTAGTTCAAAATGTTTCACTTGAAACCCACACCGCAATCCTTAAATTTAATTAGTAAGAAACGACCATGGGGACGGAGCCCCTCTGGCTAGACGTGGAGCCCCCCGCTAAATAGGAACCAGTTATAACAAAAAAAAAAAAAACATTTTAAAACTTTGTGAAAGAACTTTACTACCTCACTGATTACTTTAATGCTTTTTTTTTTGTATTAAAAAAGAGCTCTTAAAAAAAAGATCTCTCTCTCTCTCTCTCTCTCTTCCCTAGCACAAAAATGATATCCAAATGGATTCCAAAGAAGAAGAAGAAGAGGCCATTTAAGTTGAAATTATATCGCCTCTTCTTTATTATTATCAACTTTTAACAAAAAAAAAAAAAAAAAAAAAAAATTGTAATATACGTATATATGTATAGTAATAATTATTTTTTGAAAAAAGGCATTTGAATATTTTAGCAACATGAAAAAAATTGACTAAAACTAGTGGCGTCACTCGCCTTCGGCGGCCTTTGGACATATTGCAACCTCATGAAGCCTTATAAACATTAATATATTCATAATCTAGATGTTATCCCGAGTAAAATGATATACGACACTTAATATTTTGATTAAAAAACAATGATTTGAGATTTACCCTTGGAGCATCGCTAATTCCCACCCTTGGAGGATCGCTAATTGACATAAAAGAAATTAAAATTTAATTTTTATTAAATAATAATACTAAATAATTAATAAGTAATATTAATAATAATTACAAAATTTAATCTTTATTAAGTAAAAATTGCAATTCCAATTGATTAGATTTTAAATTAAATTCTAAAATCCCCCAAACGCTTCTTTTTTTTTTTCTTTGTTGAAAAATAGTCTCAATAAATCTCATCATCTGATTTATTTGACTTAATTAAAAACTAATTATATTTAATTATAATCTCTCTTTTCCATTTAATTAGCATGAAAATTTTAAATTATTCATTTTTTTTAATATTCTTTGCAAAGTAAGTAAAAAAAAAAAAATGAAGAATAATTACAGTTTGCTTGTAATGAAATATTTTAATTAAACAATTAGCAAAATGTATTATGAAATAATAATAATAAAAAAAAAAAAAAATGAAAAATAACTCATAATTTGTATATATATTTATATACGCTCTACATCTCTTAGATCTTGGTTTACAAGAAAGAGATAGAGGTTATCTCTTCCAATAATAAATAAATTATAATTTGCAGAAGAAATATTTATATTTCAAGTAATTCTTTTATTTAAGAACTATCAATATGCTTAGAATTTAAAATGCCTAAGCGTCAGCACTAAAATTATTTTTTATTTTTTAATTTGATTAATAATAGAGATGTGAAAAAAATGGCTGCCTTTATTGATAGAGCTAGTTATATATAAATATATATTTATATACACTCTACATCTCTTATATCTTGGTTTACATGAAAGAGATAGAGGTTATCTCTTCTAATAATAAATAAGTTTTAATTGAGAGAGGTCAAGTAATCCTTTTATTAAAGAACGATCAATATGCGTAAAATGTAAATTGCTTACGTACTTTTTTTTAAATTTGATTAATAATACTAAATAGAGATTTGGAAAAAAAAATGGCTCCCTCTTGCTGATAGAGCTAGTTAACTTTTAAATGGATTAGAAAGGGTGGGTGGGGCTCAATGATAAATTATCACTCGACAAGTGAGAGAGGGCTCAAAGTAAAACTGAAAAATGTTGATTGATAACACACTAAAGAAAGTGATTGAAGAAGAAGAAGAAGAAGGAATAATTAAATAGGATTTAAGTTACCTGTGACGCTGAGATGGACTTTTCTGACCATCGGCGGATGTGTAGCCACTTGACACTCATAGAGTCCAGCATCCCTTCGCTGGACGTACAAAATCTCCAATCTCCAATTGTTTGGATAACGAAATGAAAGATTCATTCTTTGATCAGAGCTGTACGTGTGTCTGCCGACAGTTAAAAGACGCATTTGACCACCAGGACTATGATGCAGCCACATCACCTGGAAACAAACAAAATCACATTCACCCATACCCTGTTTTATCTTCCTTAAAATTGCTTCCATTCAAATATAAAATAGAATAATAATTTTATTTTAATTTTAAAGTAAACATTGAAAAAGAAAAGAGGTTAATTTCAATCTCGTTTATCAGAGATGTAGAGTGTATATAAATATATATTGATATAATTACCTTTTTTCTTAATTTTACTCTCTCTTTTATAAATGGATTATTCTTTTAAGAGTTTTAAATTAATTAATAGCACTAAATATTACTTTTTTGAAAATCAATTATTAAATATATATTAATATTTTTTTTTTATATAAAATTTCAATTATTAATTAAATAGTAAACAATACAATATTATTATTATTATTAATTCTAATTATTATCAATTATAAAATGTTTAAAATAAATCAATTTTTAAAGAAATAATTATAATAATTATTGATTTTGACTGACGTCACATTAAATAATGTTTTTCACTTTCTAAAATTTTTTTAAAACACTTATTAACTTTTAATAGTAAATTGTTTTTTTATTTTTTATTTTTTTTTTTTTAATCAAATGCAAAGTTTTAAGTCCATGGGATGAAATTAAATTATTAGTTGAAATAGTATCCAATAGATGGCAGCAGCCGACGTAAGGTGTTTCAGAGAGACTGACTTTTCGATGCTTTAATATATAAAGAAATATTACACAGTTTTCAAGTAGACCTTGATAAATGAAATTGTTAAATTCCTCATTGAGAAGCCCTGGGGGTTCAGGGATATACGGTATTTTAAAAATATTTTTGTGAATGGAGGAGAGCACCCCCCAAAAAAAATTCAATATAAGCCCCCCTCCTCCAGTGCCGCCCCAGGCCCCCAACTGCCTCTGAATTAGAGATGGGCAAAATCGTTCTTTTTGAAGAACGGGTCGTTCGCCGTTCGATCTCTGAAACGACCCGTTCATCGTTCTTTTTTCACTGTCTCTCACAGGGGGCCCCCGTCTCATTAAGGACGAAGGTTTTTTCTTTAACATTCACACTTTTTTCTCATTCCCACAGTCTTTTTCGGCAACTTTGGCTATATAAGACTTGACGATAACCGTTATTTATGGATCTATCTATATTGGGGTCCAGGCACACAACTTTCTCATATCTTCGATAATCGAAAGTTGTGTACTGTGCTTGTCACACCAGATTTTTTGTATTTCAGCCAATATATTGGAATTTAAGATGTCAAATTTTTTTTTTTTTTTTTTTTTTTTTAAACCATTCACACTTTTTTCTCATTCACACTCACAATCGCACACACATTCACGCAGTCTTTTCGGCAACTTAGGCCATATAAGACTTTTTTACGCTGTGCCCCCGGGTTTGGCGTAGTAGGTAGCGCGCCTCCCTCCTATACCAAACGTCGCGGGTTCGGACCCAGGCAGTCCGATGATTTTATTTAAGCCATTTGGATACCAGATGGCTTAAATAGAAATGCCTGACCCCTATACACCTATAAATATATAGATATATTCTCTACAACGGTTATCGTCAAAGTCTTAAATGGCCTAAGTTGCCGAAAAGACTGCATGAATGTGTGTGTGAATGTGAGTGTGAATGAGAAAAAAGTGTGAATGTTTAAAAAAAAAAAAAAAAAAAAAAAAGACTTTTTACGATATCCGTTATTTATTATTATACATATAGGGGTCCAGGCATTCTTATTTAAGTCATTTGATATCCAAATGCCTTAAATAAAATAATCGGACTGCCTGGGGTCCGAACCCGCGACGTTCGGTATAGAAGGTAGGCACGCTACCAACTACTCCAAGCCCCGAGGGCTATGTCAAATTTATAAACATGGAAAATATTTATATTTTGTTACCACGGCAACCATTTCTCCTATCTTTCTTATGAAGTACAAGAGTAAAGTGTGCTTCAAACAATTTTTAGGGCAAAACGAGAATATACATTTGAAAGAGCATCTAAAAAAATAATTGATTTTTGAATTTTAATCATAATTGTTGGAGCGAATTTTGAGAAAATCGAAAAAAACTGAACAAGTGCATCAGTAAAGTACTAGTACTCTTTGGCCAATTTTGTTTAAAATCTTTCCGTTCTTGAGACAGACAGACCATGTTTAGAAAACCACTTTTTTTGACTCAGGGCCCACAAAACGTGTATATCCATCAAAATCTCGACATTGAATTTTTGACTAGAATCCAATGTTTATTGATGGTCAAAAATAAAAATCCGAAATCAAAAAACACTTCCCTCTCATTTTGTTCCTTTATTAAAGTAAAAATAACTTGCAAAATTTTAGACCGATCGGATTACGTTTGCCTGGCCCTGCCTGGGGTCAAAGTTCATCGATTTCCCCTAAATTTGACTATTAACATCTGTAACTCCTAAACTGTTGGTCCAACAAAAAAAGTTCATCAGTAATTTTTTGAAGAGCATTAAATTTACTAAAAAAAAGTTCTTTAACATTTTTTAGTAAAACCAACGGTTTTCATGGTATGGGCAAAAAATCGAATATGGTTAAGTGGCATATCACATTGATTTTTTCAAATAACACTAATAAGGGTAATGAGATTTTTTTTTCGAGTTATGAAATAATTTCATCAGATTCTTAAGTAAAATGACCTCCTGAATCCAAATATGACCTTCCTTTTCCCCAGCACGTACCGTTTTCGAGGGGAGCCCCTACTTATTTCCACCCCTTTTCGTTAATTCCCCCCCCCCCCAACACTAGTCGACAAAAATTAACTTTTTTCTTTCACAAGAATGAAGATATGAAATTCTAGAAGTATTTTTCATGCTGAATTCAGATATGTAGTTAGAATTTTTCCATCAGGCACAGTTTTAGAGATATAGAGCAAAATAGATTTTAGTCCAAAATGTGCTCTAAAACGGCTTTTATTTAGAATGTTCAAATTATTTTTAACGCCGCACCCCGTCAAATTATGCAGATAGTTAGAATACATATAAATTTTAAGTTTCATCCCAATCGGAGGTCATTTAGACGTGCCGCAAACGGCTTAAAGTTTAGAAAAATCGAAATTTTCAAGATTTTTTTTGCTTTGGTCACCCCTAATACAATTTTAGATATCCCTGAATGAAAAAACCATCTATTTACGATATTCTATAGTTCTTTGGCTTTCTAAAAATCATTCATTCATAAAAATCTGCTAATTATTAACGAAATTATTAACAAAAACGTCAGCAAAGAAAAAACACAAGTACACTCACTGGTCGAAGAAAATGGACTTTAATTGAATTAAAAAGCGAACCCTATCCACAAGAAGCTAATTGTATCCTCTCTGAACATCTGGTCACGGGCACTAACTCTATTAAATATTAAAAAAAAAAAAATATTTCTAGAATCTCATATCTTTCTTTATACTTCTAAAAGAACAAGAGGTCCATTTTTTTCGTCCAGTGAGTGTACTTGTGTTTTTTCTTTGCTGACGTTTTTGTTAATAATTTCGTTAATAATTAGCAGATTTTTACGAATGAATGATTTTTAGAAAGCCAAAGAACTATAGAATATCGTACATATATGTTTTTTTCATTCAGGGATCTCTAAAATTGTATTAGGGGTGACCAAAGCAAAAAAAATCTTGAAAATTTCGATTTTTCTAAACTTTAAGCCGTTTGCGGCACGTCTAAATGACCTCCGATTGGGATGAAACTTAAAATTTATATGTATTCTAACTATCTGCATAATTTGACGGGGTGTCGCGTTAAAAATAATTTGAACATTCTAAATAAAAGCCGTTTTAGAGCACATTTTGGACTAAAATCTATTTTGCTCTATATCTCTAAAACTGTGCCTGATGGAAAAATTCTAACTACATATCTGAATTCAGCATGAAAAATACTTCTAGAATTTCATATCTTCATTCTTGTGAAAGAAAAAAGTTAATTTTTGTCGACTAGTGTAATTAACGAAAAGGGGTGGAAATAAGTAGGGGGCTCCCCCTCGAAAACGGTACGTGCTGGGGGAAAAGGAAGGTCATATTTGGATTCAGGAGGTCATTTTACTTAAGAATCTGATGAAATTATTTCGTAACTCGAAAAAAAATTTCATTACCCTTATTAGTGTTATTTGAAAATCAATGTGATATGCCTCTTAACCATATTCGATTTTTTGCCCATACCATGAAAACCGTTGATTTTACTAAAAAATGTTAAAGAACTTTTTTTTTACTAAATTTAATGCTCTTCAAAAAATTACTGATGAACTTTTTTTGCTGGACCAACAGTTTAGGAGTTACAGATGTTAATAGTCAAATTTAGGGAAATCGATGAATGGGCCAGGCAAACGTAATCCGATCGGTCTAAAATTTTGCAGGTAATTTTTACTTTAATAAAGGAACAAAATGAGAGGGAAGTGTTTTTTGATTTCCAACTTCACTTTTTTTAGACCACCTAATATATAGGTAAGAGAAAGTAAAAAAGCTCAGATTAATTTCCTTTTTTTTTCTCTATTTCTTGTTAACAATAATGAATTGATTCTTTAAATGCATTTTATTCATTCATTCATTCATTCAATGAATGAATGAATGATTATCTAAAAAAAAAAAGAAGTTGATTAAAGCTTTATTGAAGGATTTAAGTTAAATCTTCTTTCTCCGCCCCCCCCCTCCCCCCCCTCTTTTTATAGATTTCATCCATTGGTGGAGTGATTAAATAAACATTTTACATTTTAAGAATTTCAAATGGGGTGGAGGGGGGGGTATTTTTAATTGTTAATACCCTCTCTCTCTCCCCCCCCCCCCCCCTCTCTCTCTCTCTCACTCTCTCTTAATTGATTTTTTCAAGTGGAATTGTCTCTCTCTCTCTCTCTATCTCGTTTCATTTTCTTAATTAAATTTTTATTTCGATTCATAAGAAAAAAAAAATCATTTTGATGAATTAAAAAAGTTATTATTTTTTTTTTTTTTTATAATCAAATGGGGGCATCAAGGCCTGCCATCTTTTGCAAAACGGCTCAGCTATTTATTTATTTATTTTTTAATTTGTCATCAATTTATTTAATTATTAAAGGTTAGATATTAATGATTTTTACATTAATATAAAAAAATAATGTTAATAATTTTTTATTTAATCATAATTTAAAAAAAACTCTCTATTAACTAAAACGCTCACGAATTTAAATTATTTTAATAAAAACTGCATAACAAAATACTTTAAAATGTCTGAGTATTTGTGGACCAAAGTTTCAATGTGACCTTAAAATTTCAACCTCGTAGATCTTTTTATTCTTGATAAGAGTGACCCCAAAACGTTCAAAATCTTGACTGCTATTCGGTTAGTAAATTTCAAAAAAAAAAAAAAAATTTAATGATTGGAAATAAAATGAAATTTTCCTCTCAGACAAATAACAATTTTTTTTTTTAATAAATTATTTAATTATTATTTTTGATAGAGAGAGAGCGCAACTTGTCAATTATGTATTTTTTTTTATAGCTACGTTGCTGTTGTTGTTATATCGGATTTTCCCAATTAAAATTTTAGTCATGTTCTTTTTGATTAAGGACAAATGCAATGGGGGATTTTTTTTTTTTTTTGTATAAAAACAAATAAAGAATAATTAGATTTGGTTGGTTTAGAAGAATATTAATTATTTGATTAAATTTAAATTAATTAAAAACAAAAAATTGTATTCATGGAAACAACATACGAGTATTAAACAAAAAAATTAAATAAATGATCTTTTACTAAATATGTCTATGTAAATGTAATTTGATAACTTTAATAAAATTATTATTATTAACCGCGTGAAATTCTTTATAAATTAAAAAAAATTCTTCGAAAATCGGTCGAGTAGTTTCGGAGTTAATAAATTATAAATTAAATTAAATCTCACAATTATTATTCAATAATTAATCAATTAAAATATTTAATTTTTTTTTATTTATATACCAATTAAATATTTTTTAATCAACAATTAAAAATTAAATTAATAACAAATAAATAATAATTTTTTTTTCATTTTCTTAATTAAAGAGGTTATCTATTGTTATGCCTATTCTTATTCCTTAGATGGATTATCTCTTTCTCTCTCTCGCCTTTCATTTGATAATTTCAAGCATTTGTCAGTCCCAATTGGGGACCCAGCAACAAATTAAGGCCCTGCGTGACCTGACAATAATTGCATATTGTTTGCAGCCAGCCCTTGTGCTAGAAGCTCCCTTTATCTATTCCTAAGAAGAGACCCCAATCCTTAATTAATATGCTTATCTAATAAAAGGAACAAATTCAAAGGAAACAAAAAAAAAAAAAATTATCAAAATCTCATAAAGATGGTTAAATGGAATGCAAATTGGTATTATTTTTTAATTATAATTAAATGTATATAATTATAATTGCAGGATTTAATTATTTTAATTCTTAATTACAAATTTAAAAAGAAAAAAAGGACGAGTGAAAAACTAACCTCTTTATTACACTAAATAGAAGAGATGTAGAGCGTATATAACTATATATGTGTGTGTCGGCGACACACAAACAGACAGACATGTCAAGAAAACCACTTTTTTGGCTTCAGAGGATCTCAAAACGTATATATCCATCAAATTCTCGACATTGAATTTTTGACATAAACCCAATACTCTATATATAGAGATATATATATATATACATATATAAGTAAGAGAATGTAAAAATTAATGAATAAATATTAGTTTAATAACCTCTAAATTGGGGTTAGTTAAAATGGCGTCTAAAAAGTACAACTGGAATCAAATTCATTGGCTACATTAGTCAAAATACCTTTGTATAGTTTTATTATTATGATTCAATATTAATTAATTGAAATAAAAATTAAAACAATTTTGTATTTTTTAAACGCAAAATTATTATTATTATTATTTTCGGAGTTTACGGGCGTTTCGGCAGCTAAGGCCATTGACGCCTCATTGGCACATCTTGTAAGATTAAGTTCCTAGATTCCAGGAGCACTTTCTGCTTACAAAGCTAGCACATAGATAAATAAGTAAAGATATAGACAGTCAGACATATGTATAAATTAACAATATATAGATAAGTTAGATAAATAAATAAATAAATAGACAGATAAACTCTATAAAATATAACAATAAGAGATAGCAGATGGGGGAATAAATAGAACAAATAACAGATAAATAAATAAATTAATGGATGCAGTAACATGATAATGGCAATGTAATAGATTAAATTAAGTTCTAAATAGTATTATACAGTCGAACGTCCTTAAGATACTGGAAGAGTCCATCAAAATATTTCTCACAGGTCAGAATTGTATCTACTCCCTTGTTGACCAGCCCATTTTTCAGCCTTTCTTGTTGGTATAGGGGACATTCAGTCAGGACATGTGCAACAGTTATGGGGACACTGCACTTAAGGCACCATGGAGGGGTCTGCCTGTTTATTAGATGTCCCTTATTGAAGAAGCAATGACCGATCCTCAGCCTTGTTAAAATGACTTGTTCTCTACGACACCGATCGTACTTAAAAAGAGGAAAGACATTGTTCTTAACCGTTCTTAGAGCATTGCCTTCAGCATTTGTCCAGCTGGACTCCCAATTGCTCAAGATTAACTTCCTGACATGCGTTTTATTATCCTCATAGAAAGTGGTGAGAAAGTCTGGGGACTCCTTGCTTGCCCCCAACTTAGCAAACCGATCGGCTATGTCGTTTCCTACTATGTTCTTGTGACTTGGAACCCATACAAATACAATCTTTTTACCATCCTTGACTAGATCATCATGGAGCGTCTGGATTGTCTGGATCAACGGATGAAACGAGTATAGTTTGAGAAGTGCCTCTATAGCACTCTTTGAATCAGAAATAATTAAAGATCTGAGAATGTTCCCTTTCTTAATAGTAATTAGAGCAATTTCGAGTGCTTTTAACTCAGCATTAAAAATACTAGTGTTGGCCGGGAGCCTAAAGTAACGCTGAGAACTATCCGATGTGACTGCACAGCCGACATTCGAACCCATCTTTGAGCCATCCGTATAGAGTTGTTTAAAATTTGGGAACCTGGAGAAAATTTCCATAAGCTTAGACTGAAAAATTTCACTGCAAGTTGCAGACTTTACGGAAGTGGATAGGTCCCAAATACATAGAGGCTTGGTAATAGTCCAGGGTGGTCGCGAATAATTTACTATCGAAACCTGCTGTTCCGAGACGTTCTCTAAATTAATAGTCTCAGTGGCTCTTAGAGCTAAGGGCTTAGAGCTATTAGGGTTCCTCTGAAATTTGGTATAATTAGATGTACCAAATAGAGTCTTAAAGGTAGGATGAGACGGTTGAGATCTTATTTTGATAACATATCCCGAAGATAACAGCTCCCTCCTTATCTTCAATGGAGGCTCTCCAGACTCAGCCAATAGACTAGCTATAGGACTGGTTCTGAAAGCCCCCAGAGCAAACCTGACTCCCATGTTGTGAATAGAGTCCAGTTTCTTCAGGACATTATCCTTAGCCGATCCGTATATGGGAGATCCGTAGTCGATCTTACTGCGAATTATTGATCTGTAGATTCGTAGCAGAGTATTGGCATCCGCTCCCCAGTACGTGTTCTTTAAAGTCTTAATCAGGCTCATGGATCTTGTGCACTTAACCTTCAGTTGGCTTATGTGTTCGTTCCAATTCATTCTCCTATCAAAGATTAAGCCTAGGAATTTAGTGTTATCTCTATAGGCTAAGTTATTCCCACCCAGAGATAGAGGTGGATCTTGGTGAGGAGTCCTGAGTCTGCAGAAGTGAACACAACAGGATTTTCTGTTTGAAAGGGTGAAGCCATTGGCTAAGGCCCATTCACTTACAGAATTAATAGTCGACTGTAATTTTACTCTTAGGTAATTAAGGTTCTTCGACTTTAAATAAACAGTTAGATCATCAACAAAAAGAGACTTCTGTACAGGGTGCTTTATTACCTTGCATATGTCGTTTATAGCGATTGAGAAAAGAGTGCAACTCAAGACAGAACCCTGAGGTATACCGTTCTCCAGATTGTGTAATCTAGACAAAGTATTGCCTATTCGTACCTGGAACTTTCTGTCAGAAAGGAAGTTCTTAATGAAAAAACCTAGATGTCCTTTTATGCCCCAATCATGCAATTTCTTCAGGACTGAGAACCTCCAAACCGTATCGAACGCTTTCTGGAGGTCGAAAAAAATCGCCACGACGTGCTCCTTATTAATAAAGGCGTTGTGAATATACGTTTCGAGGCGTGCGAGGTGGTCAATGCATGATCGCTGTGGTCTAAATCCACACTGATAACTAGAAATTAACTCGTTGTCCTCTAATATCCAAGATAGCCTTTTATTCACCATTCTCTCCATCAATTTACAAGTGCAGCAGGTGAGAGATATTGGTCGATAATTCTCAGCGGATTGTGGGTTCATATTGGCTTTTAGTATAGGAATCATGATGGCCCTCTTCCAATCTACAGGAAGAGTATCACTTTGCCAGATATTGTTTATAATCCCCAGTAGAGTGGTCTTAGCTAGAGGATTAAGATTCTTCAACATCAAACTGTGGATATTATCCGGTCCTGGGGACGAACTTTTCATTCTGCTCAATGCATACTCGAGTTCCCACATAGTAAATGATTGGTTGTAATATTCATCGTTTTCAGAGTAAAAGTTTAATGGATTCTGCTCCTGAGCACTCTTTATCTGAAGAAACAGCGGCGAGTAACTCTGCGTACCTGAAACTTTTTCAAAGCAGTTCGCAAAAACGTTAGCTATTTCGAACGGATTCGAAATGAGCAAATTGTTACAAGACAAAGGTTTCTGTATATTGCATCTTGTGCCGCGAATTCTTTTGATTTTGTCCCATAGTACTTTCGAGGGCGTTGAATATGAAAGAGTTGAAACAAAGTTCTCCCATGACTCTTTCTTAGCCTGCTTGATCAGAAATCTTGCACGTGCACGAGCTCTTTTAAATAATATTAGATTTTGATCAGTCGGAATATTTTGAAAATTTTTCAGAGCCTTTTTCCTAGCAGAAACAGCAGATTTTATTTGGTTGTTCCACCAGGGGACGCCTGGGCGTTTGTATGACGTTTTCGATCTTGGAATTGATGTACCCGCTGCTCTGACAATATGTCTATTAAAGGATTCCAACTCATCCAATGGATTTGAGTTGTTTTTGGTAAGTGGAATAGAAAGGGTGAGCCTGTTATAGAGGGTCCAGTTTGCCTTATTAGTTTGCCACTTCGAATGGGTTCTTATCAGTGAATTATCATTATTAAAATAGGTGATAATTATAGGGAAGTGATCACTACCGCATAAATCTCCATGTGTCGTCCACGAGAACCTTGCGTAGATAGAGGGGGAAGAGAATGAGAGATCGATTGCCGAAAAACTTCTATATGCTGCACTAAAGTGAGTTGCAAGACCTGTGTTTAGTAGAGAGATATCATTTTTTCTCAACAGTGATTCAATAACTCTTCCTTTTTGAGAAGTAAATGAGCCACCCCATAATCTGCTGTGGGAGTTTGTATCTCCTAGAAGTAGGAAAGGTGCCGGGAGTTGTTCTATTATGTCTTCAAGCTCCTTCACAGTCAGCTTATGATTCGGCGGTATGTATATGCTGCATATAGAAAGTTCTGGACATTTCATTCTAATGGCGACCGTCTGGAGCGTACTATTTATTGTTATAGGAGTCGAGTAGAAGTGGTCTCTTATAAATATAGAGACTCCCCCATGTGCTTTAATGCCATTGCAGTCACTTCTATACATATCAAAACCTCTAAGACTAACGTTATGAGTAGGACGTGTATGCGTTTCCTGGAATACCAATATTGATGGATCGTATTCTTTTATAAGCAGCTTGATTTCACCAAGTCGATTAAAAAATCCGTTCATATTCCACTGTAGTATTCTCTTTAAAGCCATTAATATAGTTGATTTGAGAAGAAACCTTAGTTAAGCCAGTTAGACATAGTCTACAGACTTTCACAAGCTACTGATTTGTTTTAAGGAAACGCTATGAAAAATAAACAAATGAGATAGTCGTTATCGACCGAGTAACGCCTTGGAGATCTAAGGCAGTGGTAGAGCAAAGAATGTCCTAGATCTTATCTCTCTTCTTTCTAGATCTTGAGCTTTTTTTCAATATCCATTTCTGTGTTCCTGCAAGTTGACCCGTCCTTGAGGGCGGCCGAGGACGGGATGTGCCAGCCACTTCAGACCCAGTTGACATAAAGGAATCATTATCCTCATCATCATCTGGTTTGTCTTGTGTAAGGGTATCTATGGGTTCCGGGTGTCTTATATTTAAATTTGTGGAAGGAATTTTGTTTTCTTTGGTCAGTAATAGTTTATTAAGTTGGTCCTTCAACGAGTTGACTTGTAGCGTTAGATCCCTAATCGTATTCTTTAGCTCAATACATGATGAACAAGAACTATTTGACTGCACAGCCCTCAGTCGTGCTTTTCTCTGCATCAACCTTTTCCTTCCTATCGTATTGCAGCTTCGCAGCGTAATAAGATATATTTTGATCGACTGACAGTTGTATTATATTCTTTTCTTTTAAAAATGCAGGACATTTTTTGTAAAAGCTTGGATGTGGTTGTTTGCAGTTCACACAAAAAGCACCATTTTGACAGGGAGTGTCAGTGTGCGCATTCTCCCCACATATACCGCATAAAGGGGCCTTGGACATGCACCTACTAGAGGAATGTCCAAAGGACTGGCAGGTGAAACATCTGAGAGGTGAGGGATAATATCTTCTAACATTTAGATTGTGAAACCCTACTTTAATTTTTAAAGGTAACGTAGGGGTACCGAAGGTAAGTATGGCCATTGGTGTAGAGAAAATTTCTCCATTTTCCCTTCTCTTAATCTTGTATACTCCCGTAACGTTTTGGTTTTTTAATTCCAGAGCAATCTCCTCTTCTGAGATTTCTACTAAATCGTGACAAAAAATAATTCCCCTAGAAGAGTTTAATTTAGGATGAGGTTCAATTTTAATCTTTGTTTCAGGGCCAAAACTGTCAATTTTCTGTAATGAACGAGTCTGCTTGTCAGAGAAGGTTTCAACTAGAATAGTGCCGTTATTGAGTTTTTTAATTAATTTCATTTCTCCAGCTGCGCCGGAGATATTTTATTAATAAAAATGGAGAAATTTTTTAAGTCCTTTATCTTTATCTACATTACTAATAATTAAGAACCGTGGCTCTGGGTTCATTGAAATAATATTATCTGAATTGAAATTTATATGTTTTGGAAGAGAGGGAAATGCGTCCACCTGTCGTGATCGCTTTTGCGGTAAGCGATAGCTAATCATTTCCGAGTAGCCATCACCTCCCGCTGTAGATAAGGAGGGGGCTACTTCGCCCCCTCCTGGGCCTGGCATAACGCCGTTATGTTAGGAAATCAAAACTAAATAATAATGTTTAGATAAGAAAAAAGACAAAATAATATGAAATACGATACGAATTGGCCAGTGGGAAGCGGAGATAGGCGACACGTCCACACACCAAGGAAGCTTAGAGCGTACTGTCTTTAAACGCAAAATTTATGATTAAATCCGTTGGTTAATATAATAATAATAATTGAAATTAAAGGATGTAGAAATATATAATCATGTATATATATTGCAGTATATAATTATAACCTCTTTATTTATTCAAAACAAATTCCCAACGAAAAATTTCTAAAGCATTGAAAATCAGTTAGGTGAGTGTTTTATGTGTTCGTGTTTTTTAAATAAATAGAAAAAGGAATATATACCGCTTAAAGGTAAAAGTACAAATTAGACTTTTGCAATTTATATTGATGTTCACTGTTTATTTTCTTTTCTTTTAATTTAATTCACGAATTTTACTCTAAATCCAAATGAATCTTTTTTTTTAGTATTTGTAAAAAAAAAAAAGCGATGTGAATTACTCTAAATGAGATTTAAATGAGATGTCCTTTCAAGAAGCAATTAAACCCTACGCTAACGAACCAAATAGGTTTTTATATTTTCTGTATCTACGTCTACTTCCTCTTTTTTAAGAATTTTTATTTCATTCTTTTAGAGGGAAAGGGTAAAGGATTTAACAAACCATAGTTTCAAAAAACATGATAGAGGGATTCTTTTTTTTATATATATATACGTAATAATTTTTTATACTCTTTGCGATTTTATTTTGTTTCATCTTTTTTTTTTTTAGTAATTTTCTTTCTAGCGTTGGCAATACTGATTGTAAATATATATTTCTATATCCATCAAAAAAAAATAGCTCGAAAACAAATATTGAAAGTTTGACTAAATTAATAGATAATAAATAGTCTTTTTTTTTTAATTTTCTCTAGAATAAATTTAAATATTATTTGCAATAAATTTTTTATCAAAATACATATTAATTTTTTATATTGTTTGCAATTTATTTTTATTTCATTTTTCATCTTATTTTATTTTTAATCAATTAGTGTTATTTTTTTTTCTTTCGTTGGTTGGTAATACTGATTCTAAATATATATTTCTACTTCCATCATAAAAAGGAAAACAAATATTTTACTAAATTAATAATAATTAATATTTTTATTTTATTTTAAAATGAATTTAAATATTATTTGCCATAAATATTTTTTTAAAATAAAATAAATATATATTTTCTACATTAAATAGAAAAATTAATTAATAAAAAAAATATTATTATTAAAATAATTTTATTGTTTAAAATTTAATATAAATTTAATTATTTAATAAAAGAAAAAACCTAACAATTAAAACAAAACATTAAAATATAACATTATACAAAATTTCATCGAAATTCTTATCATAGAATTCCAGATAGCAAAAAAAAAAAAAAGAAAGGTACGAACCTAATCTAATATTAAAGATTATTTTTTTTTTGTGTGTCGTCTGTGTGCAAAAATGTTCATTTAGTTGGTTATCTCGTTAAATCTTAGATTAACCTAAAAAATTCATAACAGGGCAAAAAGAGAGTGAGAGAGAGGACCCGGAAACGATGCTGCCTGCAGGGTCTTTAGTCGGGTAGCAACAGGATTATTTTCTATCCCCACAGGTTCATTCCTGTCTCTCGTTTGGGTTTATATCGTCGTCGGTGATATAAAATAAAAAGTTACAGGCCATTGAGTGAGGGAGAAAAAAAAATAATTAAATAGCATCTCTCTATGTTGTTGTCGTTGTTTTCGGAGCATTTTTTCTGTTATTGGCAGAGTACAAAAAAATAATCTCAGTTTATAGGTTATTAATGAATATTTGCCCGTTAATTTTTTAAAGATAAGAGATTTAATCAGAAAATTTGCATTCTTCGTTAAAATAGGAAAGATTTTTGTTTAAATTCATAATAAAAGAAAAAAAAATACAAAGATATTTTGACTAATGTAGTCGCATTTGATTCCAGTTGTTCTTCTTAGACGCCATTTTAATTAAAGAGGTTAGAATATTTATCTACCGATTTTTTTGTTATAAGATTTAAATTTTTGTAAATTAAAATTAAATATACAAATTAAACACTAGGTTATTTGTATATTTAATTTCATTTACCAATTTTTACTCCTTTAATGTTATTAACCAACCCAACCGATTTAATCATAAAATTCGCATAAAAAAAAAAAAAACAAATTTGTTCTAATTTTATTTCAATTTATTAATAATTATAACTATATAATAAAACTATAAAATAAAAATACAAACATATTTTGACTAATGTAGTCAAGTTGAAACAAGAAATTTGATTCCAGTTGTACTTTTTAGACGCCATTTTAACTAACCCCAATAAGGTTTTAAACGAATATTTGTTGCTTAATTTTGTAAAGAGATAAAATGTGCATTCTTCGTTAAAATAGGAAAGATTTTTGTTTAAATTCATAATATAAGAAAAAAAACACAAACATTTTTGACTAATATAGTCAGTCGCATTTGATTCCATTTTTTCTTAAAAAAATAAACAAATTATTCTAATTTTATTTCGTATTTATTAATATTGTAATAAATTAAATATAAAAAAGAATTCAAACATATTTTGACTAATGTAGTCAGTCGCATTTGATTCCAGTTGTTCTTAGACGCCATTTTTAATTAAAGAGGTTAGAATATATCAATTTCTAATGATATTTATGAATTTAATCATAAAATTTGCATTTAAAAAAATAAACAAATTATTATAATTTCATTTCAATTTATTAATATTGTAATAAATTAAATATTAAAAAGAATACAAACATATTTTGACTAATCTAGTCAAATTTGATTCCTGTTGTTATTTTTAGAAGCCATTTTAACTAAAGAGGTTATTAAATGAATATTTATCTGATAATAGATACAGGCAGAAATGCAGAAAATAAAATTTAATATAAATTTGAATAATTATAGAAACATAATTGTGAGATTTAATTTTAACTTTTTCTTTATAATGCATTAAATCTGAAACTATTCAACCGATTTTGATGCGGTTTTTTTCATTGACTATAGAATTATTTAACGTTAAATAATAATGTTCTAATTTTAAATAATAATAATTTAGATTAATCTAGAACTAAAAAATTGATTTTAAATCATTTATACGTACTAATCCGCTCTAATCCGAGAGTTGATAACTTGTTTTCGTTTTCGGTCAGTTGATTTCAATCATCAATCCGATTAACTAGAGAGAGAGGAGCTTAGTAAGGACCATCCATCCACTCCTTCTTTTGTCCCTTTTGCCCTTTTGGTTCCTAAACTCATTTGGCGCGTGAATTCGTTGTCACATGACGCGTTAATAATTCCTTGCGATTTATTCCCTCCCTCCCTCCTCCCCCCTCATTCACCACCAACCAATTCATTCATTCCCTTTCTGTCTACTATTTTCCATACCCTTTTCTTCCTCCTTTTCACCGATCAATTAGGGAAATGTACCGAAAGAAGAGGGCGATTTTAACCCCAAAAATGTACTCCCTTCTTCTCCCAGGCGGCTTAATCTTCTAGAAAATAGATAGAGGCATTTTTTTTTTTTTTTTTTGATAAATTTTATGTATTTTAAATGCAAAAAAAGAAACATTTATATTTAAAAGAATAGACAAATTGAGGCATTTCTCTTTTTTTTGTCAAATTTGTTCACTAATCGAAGCCAAAATAATTAAAAAATTTGAATTAAACTTCATTTGAAAGTCCAAATAGGTTAGGTTAGGTTGAAGTGGCCGTTCCCAGAGTGGGAACACACTTAGGCCCTTTGTGATACCACGGTGGGGCTATCCCCCTTTCGTACCCTAAGAGGAGACTTCGGCAGGATGTTTGAATTATTTGCGGCAAGCTGGATTCGAACTCGAGCCGTGTTGAGACTTCGGACTCCGTAATCCTCAGCTTAGCCGGCTTAGCCATTGCCTCCTCAAAGTCCAAATAAGAATTCCTAAAAGTGAGAGGATCAATGGATTCGTCGTCACTTAGCTGCTTTGATGACGTCAAGTTGTCAGTCGTCATCAGTTTGGATGGCGTATTCTGATTGGAAATCCGGGACATTTGTTGAGGACTTGATCTGCTCTTTAACCAACATACTAGAAGAATGACCAACATCCTAGAAGAATGACCAACATCTCTAGAAGAATGACCAACATCCTAGAAGAATGACCAATATCCTAGAAGAATGACCAACATCCTAGAAGAATGACCATCATCAGAGAAGAATGACCAAAATCCTAAAAGAATAACCAACATCCTAGAAGAATGACCAACATCTTAGAAGAATGACCAACATCCTAGAAGAATGACCAACATCCAAAAAGAATGACCAACATCCTAGAAGAATGACCAATATCCTAGAAGAATGACCAACATCCTAGAAGAATGACCAGTCCCACAGCATGTGATGCTTTACGAGCTTCAGAAAGGAATAAACATTCAGGACGTTTATCAGGACTAAGCACCATTCGCTAATCCAAAAGTTTGTGGAAAAATAGCTTGCACAGTTTCGGCATGGAGATTTTCACCTCGAAGATAAGCATCGCTATGGTGGATGGAAGAAACTGTTCGGGCCCTAAAAAAACTTCTTTTTTTCGCTTCTTCGCTGCCATGATCGTTTTCCGAATGCTCATAGAACGTTGGAAAAAAATCACAGAAAACGATGGAGAAGATCTTATTTAGTAGTTAAGGATTATTAATGCCTAATAACTATATATCCGCTCGAACTTTCGCACTGACCCTATACTTATCTGAAAGGCCAACAATTATAAGACTAAAGGTAACACTTTGTTTCTTAACTACCACTTGACAAATTACTTTGTTTTATTAGGAAAATTAAATTCTGTGTATGAAAGTTCAGAACATTGAATTTGTTTTGTTAGGTTTTCCTATCTATAAGGTCAAGGCCTCAAGTGTATTGATTAGTGCGCTAATCCAACAATTGGATTTTTTTACTTCAATGACCCAGTTCTAAAATAATTATCTTCTTAGATATTGTTGCCAGGAGTTAATGTTAATGGCACGTTCATATCTGGCAATTGCTTATTACCCTAAACTAAACCTGTAGTCGTCTTGTGCTTGCCTGCCTCCTTCTATATTATTATACCAGAGAGGCATAACAAAATTCAAACTAAAATTGACAACACAGTTAAGCTGCTAGTTCACAGAGCAAATATTGTTGTTGTTTGTGAGTTGAGCTTATGAAATTAACAAGAGAGGAGGTCATTTGTCTTTAAGATTAAATTAAGAAAATTTTCTTTAATATAGAATTTATATTGATTTCATTCAAGGGGAATAAAATAACACTTTGAGTTAATTCTCCGAGTTTTTTTTTTTTTACTTCTTCTTCATGTCATGAATGTCAGAATTGACACAATATGTTTATTCCAAGGATTAACATCTATAGTGAGTGAGTTCTCGTATCACTAGTAGATTGATCTTTTCATTATTAATTCTTTGATAGTTTTTTTTTTGCTACATAGTGGATCTGAACCTTAGCCTCCAACTCCTCGGCTCCTGTTTTTGATTTACTATACCCCAGACAGCCTGGAATATTGCAGTAATATTGCAGCAATTTTGCCAACCTTGCACAATATTGACAATATTGGAGCAACATTGCGGCAATTCCGCTGCGCAATATTGAAGTGAGGACATTGCAGCAATATTGTTGTGGCAATATAATAATAATAATAATAATATTGCTGCAATATTCACAATACCCATGTAATATTGCCGGAATATTCCCGTAATATTGCTGCAATACCCCCTAATACTTGCAATATTTCTGCAATATTGCCACAATATTCCATTCAGTATTGCCACAATATTCCTGCAAGTTACAAAGAGGCGGACATAGGAATATTGCAACAATGTTGCTGCATTGTTCCTGCAATATTCCCGGCAAGGTTAAATATTGCAATGCTAAGCTTACTGCAATATTACTGCGAGATTCCAGGCTATCTGGGATATTATACTTAGGTAATTTACTGATCAGTTATCATACTTAAAAGCCGGAGGTAGTTCCCTAGCGTAAAGATCTTTAGTTCTTCAAGTTTCCGAAAAATTCCTCAGACTACCCTACTGCCTGATTGGAGACGATATCGGATAAGCTGGGGTTTAGTAAATCAAAGTAAAGCTTGACGCAATGATTCAACCGTCTCTACTGGAGCAATACGAGATATAATCCCCTCCCGTTGAAGACACCAAGAGCATGAACCATCCTAAAATCATTCTTTCCTGGGTCTATACAAGGAAGACAATATATCTTCAAGTTCGCAGTGCAGAGATACCAATCATCTGCTTGATTCTAGAATTATACTTTTGGTACTAATCATATATTACAATCGAATAGAAGATAAATTATTGAACTAATTAAAATCCACAAATTCTACGAGGAGAGGGAGTCCCTGTAGAAAAGGGTTTCGTCTCAGTGTGGCATTCTTCAAAAGGAGCAGGTGCTGAGAGAGTTCCTCCTCAAACTAGGACCCTAAGATAGAAGAGATTGGATAAAATAAGCTAGAAATAGAATTGGTTCATTAGCTAGAAATATTAACCCAGGTGAAGGAGTTAGAGATAGGAAGTGATTCACTTCCTGAACTACTCAGAGAATTTTGAAAGATTTTTTTATAATTTCCCAGCACCTCCACTGATTAGTTCATTAGGTAGAAATAAGAACGCAGGTGAAGGAGTTAAAGATAGAAATTTTACTTTCTAATCTAATGGAAGTATTTTCAGTTTTTTTTTATTTCCCAGCACCTCCACCATTATTTTAATAGTTGATTAGATTTGAGGTGTGTGTCTGCGTGCATGAAAAAACATTTCGTGTAAATAAACGAGGTAGGAATTTCAAATAATAACAACTAATTAATATCATATTTATATGAAATCCCCGTCGTAATTTTTTTTTTTTAATACAACTTCGTTCCAATAATAACACACATGGCCATTTCTCATCCTCGACTGTCAAATCCAAACATTCATAGAGATGAACTCTAATTTTCATATAAATTTAAATTTATTTTGACTTTAGTAGTGAGTTGTTTCTAGATGATACGTTCTTTTTGATCTATGAAATGATTTATTATATACATGCATGTAATCTATCCTAGCTATTTGACGTCATAATATTTTCAAATTTGTCAGTTGTTCTAAACGCCAACGTATTTTCATAAACAAAACAAAAAAAAAAAAATGAAAATCATCGTAATTAATAATCATTAATTTCATTTGCAAATAGCGTCAAGTTTATTTCAGGAGAGGGCGAATTGTTAAAAACAATTCTTCAAAACTTTGATATTGATCGAATTTATGACTGCTATATCCAAATCGTTGTGAATATTAGAAAATATTGAGAAATTTCAAGAATTTTTTTAAAATTTCCCAGCACCTCCACTATTTTTTTTTAAACGCTAATAAATAATAAAGATTTTTTATTTAATTAACGAAGGACTTCACAGCAACTCGATAATTTGTAGAGGATTTTCCAGGGGATGAAATAAAATTGAGAAATTTCAAATTTTCTCTATTTTTAGAGTGTGATATATCAAAACATTACGGAAATATGATCCACTGATCAGAAAATGTTAAAACTATAAATATATAGTTCAAAGAGGAGCTGAGAAGAATATAAATTAAATTAGGTATAGTGAGAATATCCCAGCACATCCACCTTTGTTTAATAAATAATAAAGATTTTTTGTTTAATCATTTAAGGATTCACAGAAAAATGTTAATTTGTAGAGGATTTTCCGGGGTGACTAGGCTATCATGAATTAAACTAATTATAAAGTATTGGGGCGTTTATTTACATGAGCCGTTTTTTCACGCAAGCAGACACACACCTCAAGCCTAATCAACACCTAGTCTCCATTAAAATAATGGTGGATGTGCTGGGAAATAAGAAAAAACTGAAAATACTTCCATTAGATTAGAAAGTGAATCATTTTCTATCTTTAACTCCTTCACCTGAGTTCTTATTTCTACCTAATGAACTAATCAGTGGAGGTGCTGGGAAAAAAAAATTATTTCATTTTTTTAATTTTAAGAGTGATAAATCAAGACACCAAGGAATTATAAATCTATAGTTCGAAGGGTAATTAAGAAGAATGTGAAATAAATTAGGTATATAAAAAATTTCCCAGCACCTCCACAATTTTTATTTATTATATCCACTACACCAAATCTATATATATATAAAAGCGGAGTGTCCGTCTGTCTGTATGTCTGTCTGTCCGCCTTTATATCCGTTTGTCTGTCCGTCTGTCACGCTCTGTTTGACAAACTTCCCGTTGTAATTTTGAAACGAAATTTTGCAGTCTTACAGAGGACGTTATGGAGAGGCCAGGGAAAATACTCGGGCTCTGAAATTCTTATAACTTTTTGAGTTATTAATTTCTAAGGTTACGATTTCTCCCATGGGAAATGTATAGAGAAATATTCATGTATTATTTGACGTGGATGGCGACCACGAGCTGCCCTAGCTGGGACTGGCAATACTTCTTTTCTTTGCATGTCAGTCTCTTCCCTTCTGTTTTCTAGAGGAGTCAGACCGTGCGACGGGCCGGCCTGTTCTATTCCTTCTTGGTCGCAAAAATCCCCACCCTCTCCGCCGACCCCGCACCGCGGGATTAAAGCAAAGAAAGAAGAAGAAGATATATTCTATGAATGTAATGGCTGAGCGCGTAGTCCGCCGCAGGCGGGCGGCGCAGCTAGTTTCATAATAATCCATGAAAGAGGGAGAAGAAAACGTATCAATGATCATCGTATAGAGAAATTCCGAAATTTTATTTAATCTCTTTGACTTTTTTTAGAACGGCAAAGTTTTCTATCTTTTATATAAAGAATAAAGTTTTTTCAAAAGAAAAAAAAAAAAAAAAAATTGGTGACCTCGACCGACGTGATGAATGGAGAAAAGTTTAATAAGGAATGAATGACCTTAGAGAGAGAGTTGGTCTAAGAATATAAATAAATATTAATTAATATGCGTAGAGGAAAGAGGGGGAGGGAGGGGAGGGGAAGGGGAGATTATTATCCCTACTCTTCTTCTTATACTGCTTGCTGTTTGCTTAATGGCTACTGCTTCATGAAATTTCTGCTAAGCCTTCGAGTAAATTCAGCTGCTGTGCAAACCCTCTTAAGACGCTTTACTTACAACGGGGTGGGGGGGGGGGCAAAAGGGGAAAAAATGACATGTCCAAACCTAATAATACTTTCCACATCAACGTCGTTAATAATCCGTCAGTCAACTTGAAATCAAAATATTGATTTTAAACATAACGTACTCTCTTTAATAAGCCAAGGAATATACCTTTAAATTGAAAAAAAAATCATAATATCCATGTAAATTAATGTATAGTCCAAAGAGAATGTGAAATGGATTAGATATATTAAGAATTTCCCAGCACCTCCACCATATTTTTTTAAAAAGATAATAAATATTTTTTTTTTAAATTTAATTATTAAAGGGCCTGAGGATGTCATATCAACCCGTTAATTTCCCGGAGTGGCTAGACTAACTTAATATGAATGCAAATAATTTACAATAAAATATAACCTATTGAAAATTTTCAAATTTTCTTTATTTTAAGAGTGTGGTAAATCAAGACACGACTGAATTATGATCCGTTGAAATTATAAATAGACCATAGACCAATAAAAATATATATCAAGAATTTCCCAGCACCTCCACCATTTTTTTAAAAAGATAATAAATATTTTTTTTATTTAATTAATAAAAGACTTAGGATGTCATAGCAAGCCGTAAATTTCCGGGAATGGCTAGACTAACATGAATGAAAATAATTTCCAATAAAATATAATCTAATGAGAATTTTCAAATTTTCTTTATTTTAAGGAAGTGGTAAATCAAGACACCACTGAATTATGATCCTTTGAAACTATAACTAGTATAGACTATAAATCAATAAAAATGTATATCAAGAATTTCCCAGCACCTCCACCATTTTTTTTTTTATTATACTCACTACACCAAATTTCATAATCATCCATGAAAGAAGAAAACTGAAATCACGGTTCGTGCACGAAGACACACTCCTCAAAACCCAGCCATCTACGGGCACCCCGTGAAGTTATAATACATCATTTCTTATCTCTAACTCCTCATCCAGAGTTCATTTCTAGTTAACGAGTTATTTCTGGTTCCTTTTGTCCAACCTCTTCTATGCTATGGAGGATGTTCTATTAATGAGGAGGGACTCTCTCACTGAGAGAGGCGTCCTTTCCAGTGGACGGGATGTCTTAGCAACTCCCTCTTCTCGATGAGATCCAATGTTTTTTCGGCAACAGATTTGCTAATTAAACAGTTTCGGCCCTGACCACTGAACCACAGCACGGCATTCGGCTTTTTAAGTCATCGGGAGAAATGAACCCAAATTTGAAGCCACAAATTTCTCCGTCAACTAGGCGCAATCTAGATCTATTCGCCGAACGCCGACGTTTCGGTCACCAATCACGACCTTCATCTGCCCTGATGAAGGTTATGATTGGTGACCGAAACGTATATATTTTCTGCCTAATAAATATAAAAAAATTATGCGTTTGTTTGAAAACTTCTTTAACGTTCCGTCGATTTTTAATCGATTAAACACTCTGTAATTGTCCAATGGATATAAACCTTAAAACAAATGTGTCAAGTCTATAGCGACTAATTTTGTTATTTCAGCACACCCTGTATAGTTAATCTGATATTTAGTTGTTGTTCGAAGTCTATAAATAAATTTTCTTTCTATGTAATACCACACAATAAATCTTTTATTTATTTATAAATGCTTTTCGTCGGCGGCAATAATAATTACCAAGTCGATAAGGGGCGAAAAGTCTTGGTTTATTTTTTTATTTATAAAAAAAAAAAAAGAAATAGAGGATAATATAGTATTGTGACCTGGAAATAAATTCTTGGTTTTTCAGTTTGGTAAATAAATCAAGTAAAAAGTCGAAAGGAAATTTATTGGACAGTATTAAACGTTCCCACCAATCAAGTTAATAATAGAGACGCTTATATCTATCTATCTATTTAATATACACCATATTTATCATAATTTTTCATTAAATAAAATAGGGCTATTTAATGTAAACAAATCTCTCTGGAGTCTGCTAAAATTCTCTATAAGAACAAAAATTATCTGCAATAATGAATAAAAATAAAATAAAATAAAACAAGCCCTCAAGTTTGGTGTAGTTGGTAGCGCGCCTACCTTGTATACCAAGGGTCAAGAGTTTGGATACCAAATGGCCTGAATATGAATGCCTGGACCCCAATATCTATATATAATAATAGCGGAGTGTCCGTCTGTCTGTCTGTCACGCTCTGTTTGACCAACTTCCCGTTGGAATTTAGAAACGAAATTTTGCAGTCTTATAGAGGACGTTATGGAGAGTCCCGGAAAAATACTCTGGTCCCGAAATTCCAATAACTTTTTGAGTTATTAATTCCTATGAGAGAAATCGTAACTCTAGGAATTAATAACTCAAAAAGTTATAAGAATTTCGGGACCCGAGTATTTTTCTGGGCCTCTCTATAACGTCCTCAATAAGACTGCAAAATTTCGTTTCAAAATTCTAAAGGGAAGTTGGTCAAACAGAGCCCGACAGACAGACAGACAGACGGACACACCGCTATTATATATTTAGATTCTTTGCAGTTGTGTATTCTATGAATCTAAACAAATCCTCAAGGAGGCACTGGATTGGAATACGTAGTAGTTCCGTAATAATTTTTCTTTTCATAATTAAGAAAAGACGAAAGTCCGCAGCAGGCCTGCCCGAGGTGGAGGGTCCAGGGGGCTTAGCCCCTCTGTCTAGACGAGGGGCGAAGCCCTCCTGGCTAGACGCGAAGCTCGCCGAAGACGGGGATATCGTTTAAAGTTTTAAGTTGCCGAAAAGACTGTGTGTATGTGAATGTGAATGGGGAAAAAAAGTGTGGCTATTAAAAAAAAAAATAAAATAAAACAAAATAAAAAAATAAATATATAAATAAATGTGCCTGGACCCGCATATATACAATTAATTAGCCACGTTAAAGTCTATATGGCTTAAGATGCCGAAAAGACTAAAAAAAAAAAAAAAACAGAGAATCAAAGTCGAAGAACGAAATCTGGTGCTGTTCCATTGTTAATTAGAATTGTTTTTTATTCAAAAATTTTTCCATTATTCCTTAATTTTTTTTTTTCCACTTTCGACAAAATTTTTCCAGTTTTGTTTAAATTTAATTGAATTTTGAAAACAAGATATTTTTTTTTTTTGTTTTTTGTTTTTGATAAAATGACTGTTTGTTAACTAGAGACGGGATATCAAATGGCATTCAGCCAGCAAGGAGGCAACATTTGAAAAAAAAAAAAAGCAATCTTAATTAAAAGTTGGTACAACTTTTTTTTTTTCTTTATAACCTATATATGGTAGAAAGAGAGAGAGAGAGAGGAACTTTTAATTCTACAAAAAGGTTTTATTTCGAGAAAAAGGTTGATTATTTCTCTTTCCATTACACCACCTTTCTTTATTGCTTATTATCTTTTCATTCTTTTTTAGGTTTGTTATAATTTCTCTCTGCGAAGCAGCCAGAGGGTGGTGATAAATTTAAAATGATATTCTTTGAAATATCTCACTTTATCAAAGTGTAAGTGAAAAAAAAGAAAGTTTCTTAAAAGAAAGATAAAAGGCGGAGATGTTATTTATTTTTTTTTCTCTTTGATATTATCAATAAAATAGATATTCAATAAATACATTTTTAGAGTAGATAGTTAATTAAAATAATTTAATAATAATTAAAAATAAACACACAAGGTTTAGTTTAAACAAAAGGAGTTTTATTTGGTTTATGTATATACATTTCGATCAACATCAGAACCTTATTACAAACTAATTGACAAATTTCGTTGACGATCTATTTATACTAGATGGCAGCACTGTATCCACTTTGCATAGATGGCAGCACTGTATCTTCTTTGCATAGATGGCAGCACTGTATCTTCTTTGCATAGATGGCAGCACTGTATCTTCTTTGCATAGATGGCAGCACTGTATCTTCTTTACATAGATGGCAGCAATCTACTTTGCATAGATGGCAGCACTATCTAAGCATCTATACATACAGTGCTGCCATCTATGCAAAGTGGATACAGTGCTGCCATCTGCAAAGAGTACAGTGCTGCCATCTATGCAAAGTGGTTCAGTGCTGCCATCTATGGAAGTGGAACAGTGTGCCATCTATGCAAAGAAGATATAGTGCTGCCATCTATGCAAAGTGGATTCAGTGCTCCATCTATGCAAAGTGGATACAGTGCTGCCATCTATGCAAAGTGGATACAGTGCTGCCATCTATGCAAAGTGGATACAGTGCTGCCATCTATGCAAAGAAGATACAGTGCTGCCATCTATGCAAAGTGGATTCAGTGCTCATCTATCAAAGTGGATACAGTGCTGCCATCTATGCAAAGTGGATACAGTGCTGCCATCTAGTATAAATAGATCGTCAACGAAATTTGTCATTTAGTTTGTAATAAGGCTCCGCGAGGAGCTGTTGGCCTGCAAACTCCCAAGAAACCACCTCTTAGTTAAAAGATTTCTTTCTCTTACCTCTATATATGTTAATATACGTATATATAGAGAGAAAGTATTGAACTCATGTCTATAAAATTCGATGTCGAGATTTTGATGGATATACACGTTTTGAGGTCCCCTGAGTCTAAAAACATGGTCTGTCTGTGAACAAAATATCTCAAGAACGAAAAGAGCTAGGAGGTTGAAATTTTATATTTCAGTTAGAAAACATCCTGGCACAGAATACAAATCTTTTGAACAAAATCGGCCAAAGAGTACTAATACTTTACTGATGCACTTTTTTAGTTTTTTTCGATTTTCTCAAAATTCGCTTCAACGATTTTGATTAAAATTTAAAAATCAATTATTTTTTAAATGCTCTTTAAAATTTATATTCTCATTTTGCCATTGAAATCTTCTGAAGCACACTTTACTCTTGTACTTCATAGGAAAGATAGAAGCCATGGTAACAAAATATAAATATTTTCCCATGTCTTGAATTCTAATATATCGGCGGAAACTAAATATATCTCGACACAAAAAATCTGGTGTGGCAACTTTCGAGTTGTGTGCTGTGCGACCAGTCATACCAGATTTTTCTGATTAGATCCTCAATGGACCCCGAGAGTTCTATCTGCAGGTCGTAGACATAAAGATAAAATCTTCTATCTTTTAGCAATTAATCGAGAGATTGGTTGATAAAAAAAAAAAAAATAAAAAATGTTATTTATATTTCAGACTCTAATAAATACAAATAAAGAAGAATATCGAATCGGATTTTATTTCTCCCCCCATATACAGATTAAATAGCAATATATTTTAATGAAGACAGATTATGACAGCCTCTATTAGTGGGGGGAGGTGGGGGCCGTCTAAAGGAAAAAACACCAAAAAATAAACACTCTTTGTGGTTTGCAGAGGAAGGGATTAATTTACTGCCTCAATAATAATAATAACGAAAAAAAAACAAACATAAATTTAATAAAAAAAATAAATAAATAAATGAAAATGATATTTAATTAAAAAACATTTGTTTTAGAAAAAGTAAAGCAATTGAAATGTGTATGTGTGTGGGTGGATGTGTTTTATTACAATAAAGTTATGAATCCATCCATATTTGGCTTTGAAATTAAAATTAACTTTTTTTTTGTTTATTTATTTATAAATTTATTATTCATATTTTAAATCAATTGACAAAACGTCTAATTAAAATATATGTGATATAGCACATAACTTGAAAGTTCTGTTCTGTGTTTGTCACACCCAGATTTTTCAACTTTTTTTAAAATTTATTTATTTATTTTAAATTTATATATAATATTACTCATAAATTTATTCATATCATTTTTCAAATTAATTAAAATAAAAGATGAAACATATAATTAGAAAAAAAATCTGGTGTGACTAGTATACAATTTGAAAATAGAATTTTGTGTTTGTCACGCCAGATTTTTTTTAACTTTTTTGTTTATAATATTACTCTTAAATTTATTCAATATTATTTTTCAATTAAATTAAATAAAATATAAACCGTCTAATTAAAAAAAAATCTGGTGTGACTAGCACACAACTTAAAAGTTGTGTTCTGTGTTTATCACACCAGATTTTTTTTAATTTCATTTTTTTAAATACTTTTATTCATATTTTAAAAAAAAATCTGGTGTGACTTGCGTCAACTTAGCACACAACTTACTCTTACGTTGAAAGTTGTATTCTGTGATTCTTTTTTTTAACTCTTTTTGTTTTGTTTATTTATCATTAATCTTAATACCCTTAAATTTAATAATTTAAAAAAAAAAACATCTGGTGTGACTGATCGTATAATAAACAACTTGAAAGTTATGTTCTGTCCTTGTCACACCAGATTACTTAACTTTTTTTTTGTTTTGTTTATAACATTATTTATTCAGATTATTTTTTAAATCAGTTAAATTAAATATAAACAGTCTAATTAGAAAAATATCTGGTGTGAATAGCATATAACGTGAAAGTTATTCCAGATTTCTTAAATTTTTTTTGAAATATTATTTTTTAATTAAATAAAATAAACAGTCTAATTTAAAAAAAAAACATCTGGTGTGCCTGATCGCATAATAAACAACTTAAAAGTTGTGTTTTGTTTTTGTCACACCAGATTTTTTTTAACTTTTTTGTTTTATTTATAATACTTTTATATTATTTTTCAATTTAATTAACTAAATAAAAGATATTTTGTCTAAATCTGGAGGGAGTGGTAGCAGAGCACTTGAAAGTTGTGTTCTGTGTTTGTCACACCAGAATTATGTCGACATATATTTAGTTTCCGGCTGACTGTTTAATTTTAATTTTTTAGACTCCAACTAGCCTTCTAGGTTTTTTTCTCCCCCACTCTCTATTTCCGTTTATTTTTCATTTCCTTTTATAAAAAAAAAAAAAATATTTTATGTGATTCCTAAATAAACGCCCGGGACATTAAAATAATGTTTACTTTTACTTAATCGTGGTTTAAAGCAAAAAAATAATTTCAAAGTTATTATATCCGCTACATTTAGTTTGCTTACTTAACTTAATGCATATTTATTGAAAATACTTTTTGGCCATCATCAGTGTAAATGAAAATCTTTCCTTTTTATTTTTAATTAATTCCCGTAAATAAATAAAAAGAAAAAATAACATTTATATCCCGCAAATTTATATTTATAAAAATTAAATCTAATAAATTAAAACTCGCAAATAAAATTTTATTTAATTTATTTATTTTTTTTTTTTGAAGGATTTATTTATTTATTGAATGTTTATTATTACATCATCATTCACTCTGTGTATTTTCGTGTGTGTGTGTCGTCATATATTTTAATTAGAATCTTATTCCTTCAGAGTTTGTCATCACAGCGCATTCTGTTTAATTTAGGAGCCTCTAATTTAATTGATTTATTAACTGACGTTAAATTTAATGCCAATTTCATTGAGTACAAGAGAAAGAGAGAGTGAAGGTCTACAATTTTGAAGAAAATCTACGTAATTCTTATTATTAAGCAGTACATTGATGGGAAGGATCGCGATCCTTTTGGGTTTAAATTCGCAAATCCGATCTGATCCAGGATTTTCTGGATCGAAATCCTTTTATTGGCGAGGATCTTGGATCTGGATAGAAATAATTTTGCTTCCTGGATCTAGTTTTGCAGAAGCAGGATCGGATTAATGGTTCTGGTCGCTAATCCTTTTTAAAGAATTTTGCTTAGTTAAGCACCAAATTAACACGTTAATCTTCCACACTTTGTCCTTCTACTGAAGAATAAAGATCTTTTAATTTCCCTAAAATTCTTGGTATATTCCTATCCCAGATCATTCCTTTGATCCCCACACGTGGGTGAAAATCAATCATCCCACTAATCCGTCTTTCTGACGACGTAACAACTTTTCCCTTTTAGATCCGAGGCTCGAAACTCTGTTCTTTCACCGCAAACACTATTGGGGTAATTGATCGAAGGTTGACCCAAGCAACGACCCGGAATATCTTATGGTCATTCAGAGTTTCTTCTCCAAACCAAATCCCAAATTCCGAAATTTATCAACACCTTGCTTGTCTGGAGTCCTAGAATAAATCCTACTATTACAGCATGCTTTGTTTCTTTTTATTCTTTTCGCTCTCTTCCATGTCCGGCATATCTTCTTTCTTGTTCTTCTACCTCGTTAATCTTCCACACTTTTGGAGTTTGTCCTTCCTTTTACTGAAGAATAAAGATCTTTTAATTTCCCTAAAATTCTTGGTATATTCCATTCCCTGATCATTTCTCTGATCATATGACTCGTCTATGCCCTTAATTGCTTTTTAATTTCCTGATTTTTTCTTTTGTCTGAAAAACCTTTCAACTGGAGGAGGCAAGTGGTTAAACTGTGGATTACGGATCTGAAGTATCAACACGACTCAGGTTCGAATTCAGCTTGCCGCAAATAATTCAAACATTGGCTAAGGTTAGGAAATCGGAAGAAAATCTCACCCCACAGACACAAAGGGCTCAATTTCAGGTGGACTAAAAATGCCTTAAAAATGAGGAATACTCCAAATGTATAACCCACGAACTGCCGAAAGTTGTGGATCGGGCGACTGAGAAGAAGTAATACTTCATAAAATCCAAATCCAACCTTTTAACCCACCAGTTTAATACAATACGTTACAAATTTTCAATGTCTTATATCAGCGGTTCCTAACCCGTGGGCCGCGGCCCACTTGAGGGCCGCGGGCTGATTGGAACTGGGCCACGGGTTGCACACTTTTGTTTTAAATTTTAAAAGGACCAACCCATTTTACTTACATCTACACGCACACATTTATATACGAGGCCATCAGCGCCAGAACGACCTAACCCACATTTCACTTTTTTGGTTTTATAGCTTAGTATCTAAATATCAAATCAAGAATCCCTGAGTAGTACAGTGCTTCTCATGATATAGTAGTACAGTACTACTCATGATATAGTAGTACTATACTACTCTGGGATTCATGAATTAATAGATACTAACAAGGGGAGGTCGCCACCTGTGGGTCACCGATTTTATTCATATTTGGTGAAGTTAAAGTACACAACCCCCTAATAATCTGTGCAAAATAATAGGTCGCGCTTCTCAAGCATTTCCGAGAAAAATCGATTTAAAAATTAGCACGCACGTTATATGTGAAATTAGTTGAGTCCTTGTTGTCAAGGAGCGTGGCTCGGCGCATTAGTTCCTGCCTTCCAAAACAGTGGTCCCAGGTTCGAATCCCGTTCGCGAAATTTTTTTTTTTTATTATTATTTATTATTTTTTTATTTATTAGCTAATGTAAATTGTTATAATTAATAGAAATATTAATTAAATGATTTTAAATTTGCAGATTTAATAATTTAAAAAAAAATTAATAAAAATTCTCCAAAATCAATAAAAAAAAATATATTTTTATATTAAAATGTTCTTATACCATTTATTTTAGGATGTTTTTTATGTTAGGATGTACTAGAAATGAAATAAAATTAAACATTATTTAACATTTATTTAATTTTCATCGTCGGAGTCTTGTGGATTGCAATGATTTGGGTGAAATTCGTCATTTGCTGCCAAACTACTTGTCAATGAAAAAAAAACCTATATTTTTAAATATTAATGAGGTGTGTTTCCCGACAACAATTTTAAAAAACTATTGCTCCTGCAAAAAAATTCATTTATTATATGTGCATGGTGCAAAAACCATTATTGTTTTTTTTTGTTTTTATGACGAATTTCACCCAAATCATTGCAATCCACAAGACTCCGACGATGAAAATTAAATAAATGTTAAATAATGTTTAATTTTATTTCATTTCTAGTACATCCTAACATAAAAAACATCCTAAAATAAATGGTATAAGAACATTTTAATATAAGAAAATATTTTTTTTTAAATTGATTTTGGAGCATTTTTATTAATTTTTTTTTAAATTATTAAATCTGCAAATTTAAAATCATTTAATTAATATTTCTATTAATTATAACAATTTACATTAGCTAATAAATAAAAAAATAATAAATAATAATAAAAAAAAAAAAAATTGCTACAACGGGATTCGAATCTGGGACCCCTGTTTTGGAAGGCAGGAACTAATGCGCCGAGCCACGCTCCTTGACAACAAGGACTCAACTAATTTCACATATAACGTGCGTGCTAATTTTTAAATCGATTTTTCTCGGAAATGCTTGAGAAGCGCGACCTATTATTTTGCACAGATTATTAGGGGGTTGTGTACTTTAACTTCACCAAATATGAATAAAATCGGTGACCCACAGGTGGCGACCTCCCCTTGTAAGACATCAAACCAAGAAAGTGAAATGTGGGTTCTGTCGCTGATGGCCTCATATATACTCTGGGCCTCAGCATTTTTTTACGGAAAAAGTGGGCCGCACATCAAAAAAGATTGGGAACCGCTGTCTTATATTATTAATTAATCAAAGGTGAAACTTTGAAACTTCTTAGAATGAATATTGATGTCTAGAGAATATATTGTAGACAGTGGAAATTGTGGAAAAAATGGCATAACACAAGTTAATAGTTGGGAGACCTTTTTTTGCTAGGAATGATGTGTGATTTTTGTAAGCAAAACTCTACTAAAGAGTTCTGATGGAATAAGCCTAAGGATTTCTAAAGTATACTTGATATTAACCTTCAAGGCTTATGGGTAATCGGATAATAAACGGATTAAGATTTTAAAGTCGCGAAAGACCCAAGTTCAAGTCCCGCTTGTAGTGAAAAATAATCGGGTTTTGCTTTCCTCAGTAATTTATTTTGAAGATGTTTCGAATTGAAGTTATTGAATTGCGTTAGGAAGAAATATTTGTGAAATAAATTCCTTGACTACGGAAAGCATTTTCTCTATTCGAGTAAGAGGCAGATACTCTCTCCAATAGATCTGGTGTGTTAACACAAAAACGCTTTATGGTTTTTTGGATCCCAGTGTCCAAATTCTCCTCCACCATATTTGATCTATCGAAATATAGAAAGACCTTTAAATTAAAACCAACCACGACTTTGAACTGACAATGAGATCTGCCATGAAAAGATAAAATAATTTCTTTTCTCTTTTAATGTTCAATAAAATACAATGCAATCGTCTGATGCACTTGATTGAGTTTCACAAGTCAAACAACTTAAACTTTTTTTTTTTTTTTTTTTGAATAAATGACCCTTTTTCACATCTCATTAAACTTGACGTCTTCTTCTTCTTCTTCTCATCTGAATGCCAACTTTATACAAAACCGATAAAAATCATTCCAAGTTTTTTATTATTATTATATTTTCACTCCCTCTTTTTTTTTTAGTAGCCTAGAGAGAAAGGTTTTTTTTCTCTCTAACCTGAGAGTTTTATAAATAATTTACTAATTTAATCTTACTATCTTTAGTTTTAATAATAACAAATTTCCAATATGACGTCAAACTATTTCCCCCTATCTTTTCTTCTCCAATATATCCTCTTTAATAAGCTGAGTTCAATCAATTGGGTGAAATAATTTCTTGTTCTTCCTTAAGTGGTTGTGTATATATATATAAATTTGTCGTCGGTGTTAACAATGTTTATTACTTGAACGATACTATTTTCCTTCCCAGTAATTTATTTCTAAATAAATTTAATAAAACTAATTATCGTTATATCAAGAAATATTTTTATTAAATTTTAAGTAAAAAAATTTCTCAATTGACTATTTAAACAATAATATTTTATTAATTTAAAAAAATTTGGAATCTCTTTGTTTTGAATTAACATACTGTATATTTCCTGCAATTATTAATAAAAAATAATAGAAGATATCTCATTATTATTATTTATTTGTAATATTATTATTACTTAAATTAAGCCTTATATTGCCTAAAATGTCTTTATTAAGGAACCGATCAAACAGCTGATTGAAAAAGTCGGCCATGTTGGCTTCTCAGGCAGCCGGAGTCAGGTCCCGTGGTCAGCCACCAGAGTCCGTATCGTGACGTAGCTCCGGCTGGGACACAAACCCCCCCGTCCCAATTTTTCTCACTGGTGTGTTCGGGCCCTCAATACAAAAAATCTGGGGAACAAAAGGGCTTATTTTTATTAAAAAAAAAATAAATTAATAAAAAAAAAAAAAAATTGAGAAAACTTCAATTATTTTTTATAAATAATTGAAGGAAATATACAGTATGTTAATTCAAAACAAAGAGAAATGACTAATACCGGAGTACACCAAACAATCAGGGCAGTATAATATAAAAAATATAAAAACCTGGAGGAGAGGGAGAAGAAGAAAAAGAAGACAAACCCCCAAAGAGCAAAAACCCCACAGTTACAAAAACCCCTGCCAAAAAAGGAATCCCAACTCTGCACCACCGAAGAGAGAAAGGTGACCTCATCAAACGTTCAAAGGACTGTATCGTATCGACAACAAGAGTATGTTCACCAGGTCGAACAGTGAGCGTCTAATACCCGTATCCATAGTCGTTCCTTGAGAAAGAAGGAATCCTTATATATATACATTTATATAGGCATAAGGATTCCTTGTTCCTCAAGCAATGACTATGAATACGGATATAAGAGGTCTACTCATTCAAACTGGCAAAGGAGAGGACACGCATAGGCAAGAGAAGTCACTTCCTCACAAACAGAGTGGTGCCTGCCTGGAATAGGCTTCCGGAAGAAGCAGTCAGTGCCCTTAATTTGAATGTTTTCAAAATAGGACTAAATTAAAACAAAATTGATATTAACTAGAAATCTAAGTCACTGTATCTAAATTATTAAAATTGAGTTTTGGGGTTGATGTAAGGAGAGGAGTAGTAATAAAAAAAAAAAAAAAAAAACCTGTACAAAATGGGATTATCAGCCTTTATTGCTGCTGCCTTAAATAAAACTTAAATAAATAAATAAAAATGAACATGGACTATTAAATAAATGTAACACCACAATAGACATCCTCACTGGATGTTTTGGTCAAAATTGTCTAACAAACAAAAATAAAACAAAATACCTATATCAGATTCCACACTAAACACAATAAAAAAATAAACTATGAACAAACTGAAATCTTCAAAGAACTTCGTGACCACAGTATTTCATATCTTGGAATCACGATTGATGAACACCTTACATGGGAATATCACTGTAATAATTTAGTAAAAAAAACTAAATAAAATATATAATTATAATATAATAAACAAATAAGTAGAGTATTAAATGAATCGAAAATAAAATTCTCGTTCAAAAATCCAAAGAATTTAAATTACATCTACAACAATAAAGATAAGATAGGCAAGTTGAATAGGAAGGAATTAATTTATTATCTGGAGTGTGAAACATGCAAAAAGGACAACAATAAATATATATATATCGGAGAGTCTCGGCGGTTTTTAAGAACTCGACTATCGGAGCATTTTAAATCCGTCCAATACAAAAGGCTGGTCAGTGCGCTAGCCATTCATTCGCTCGACAAGAACCACGAATTTAATCTGGAAGATGTAAAAATCCTCGGCTTTGAAAAAGATGACACGAGAAGAAAATTCAAGGAGGCCTGCTACATTCAAATGAACATTGAAAAAACAGTGAATTTTAAAGTGGACACGGAGACCTTGGGTACGACATGTGGGGTCATCTTAGAAAAACCCAAAAAATTATGATGTGTGTGAACTAATATATTTAAAAAAGTGGTGGGAAATAAAAAGACAAAAAAGTTATTTAAAATAAGATAGTTAAATTAATAAAAACAAAAACAGTAATGATAAAAATAGATTTGGATTAGAAAAAATTAAGAGATTTGTATTAGTTGATAAAATAGAATTTAGTCTTAGCAAGAAGTTAGAGAAAAGAGATGTCTATGTATTTTTTGTTAAAGCCCTACTGTTTGATTATTTTATATTATATGGCTCTCTATGACTGTAAGTTATAAAAGAACAATTTTATTTTTAATTTTATTTTGTAAAAAATAGGGAGTAAAAAAACATCTTGTATTAATATTTTAGCCAACCACTGAAGAAGTCCTACAGCAAGTGGACGAAACATGTCTGGGGTCAAATAAAGTTTTGTTTTAAAAAAACTTTTTGACTTTAATTGAACCTACTGGTCCGAATCCTTTTGGAAATTGTAAATAAAATATGCTACCAAATAAGACTCCTAGATGAAGATATTTTATTTCTCGGAGGTGGAATCTAGAGTGACATTGTGGGGAGCCTCCTCTGGGACAAGGAATGTTTTCCTGGCCCAGAAGAAAATTCTAAGATGTCTGGCTGGGATTAGTTCCCGGGAGAGCTGCAGGGGAAATATGGGATTCTCACAGTGCCGGCTCTCTACATCTTTGAAATCTGTGTCAGAACCTACCGGCTTAGGAGTGCATTTGTTGTCGGAGAGGATGTACACGAATCCAGAGATCTAAGGGCTCCAAGAGCGAGGCTGGTGTTGGGAGAGAGATCGGCAGAAGCAGTGGGACCTAAAATGCTTAATATGCTCCCAAGGCAAAAAAAGGAAGCTGTTAATCAAGACATCTTCAAAAAAAGACTGATTAATTGGAAGAACCATTTATTCACTGGAAGACTTTTTGATTGTAGATTCCTCTGCTGTGTAATTTAAGTTATTTTGTCATGTGTGTATTTTATTTGCTTATGCCATTATATAAATGTTATAAAATCAATGAATGTTATAAATTTTAACGCTTTCATACACAAGATTTTGTGTCTACAGAAAGGAAATAAAGAATAATAATAAATTCATCTCACCATTCCTTGAGCAATTAGGACCCTCCCAATTTTGACATGCAACCATCAAAGTCTTCTTTTTCTTTGCACCACCGTTTGGTCACCTTCTCCAATCAATTCCACGTCACCAACAAGTGATTAGAGTTCAAATAATAATTTCCATATTCCATTAACTTGAAAATCATTTTACTCAATTTTTTTTTATAAGGTCAACGTACAGTCACAAGACTTATTCATTGGAACAAAAGTAAAAACATTTTCAATAAATATTCATGTTTATATTTGAACCGTTTCTCGTAAAATTTTTATTTAAATACTTTAAGCAATCAGAAGGAGAAGGAAATAGCTAGAGAGAGAGTTTAAATAGAACGAACCAACGAGAGAGAGAGAACGTGTGGGTGTAGAAAGAGAAAAGGGGAAAGGGTTGGCTGCTGCGTTAAAATGAATACATTAATGTTATACAGCACTGAAAGTTAATGAGCTGGATATTAAGCCCTAAAAAATATACATGCTAAATTAATTATGGTTCTAAATTGCGTTGGGGAGGAAAAAAGAAAGTGAAGGATTCCTCTAGATGGTCCCCAAAGGTTACACTTGTTATCTTATTAAGTGTGGTGTTGGTGGTGGTGAAGAAAAAAAAAACTGAGAGGTCAAGGACAGGATGATCCCTAGGGAATTGGGTTATTCCATTTGCTTTATAATAAATTCATAATTCACCTTCAAAGATGAACCCACAAACAGGGAATATAAATTATGTATCAACGGTGATGACCAGAGGAATCGTTAATTAAAGTGGCTTTGCAAATTTACCAAAAAAAAAAAAGGGATACCGCGCTAATTGAAATAAGAAATTAAAGTGAATTGTGATCTCATAGTTGAACTACAATAGTTTCTTCAAGTCTTCACAATTTTTTTTTTTCCCCACCTTCAACAATCTTTTATTATTTATTTACTCTTTATTCTTGTACACGTGACCAAGGTTTTTGGACCTGGTGCAACCAGAAAAATCACAATAGATGACAAATGGATCAACACACCAAATTTTTTGAAATTTGGTGATTTTCCTGTAAAACGAATATTAGGGTATCCCATTTGCATCTCTTTCTTCAGCCATTTGTGGTTACGCTGAAGAGGGGATCTTACTAAAGTGAGTTTCCATTCGTTTCCTCTCAGAGTTGGATAATCTTTTGTCATAAGGTGGATTTGAACTCGAATTGTCTTCAAATCAGGATCATAAGCTTAACAGCTTTATCTCCTTGGTTATCTGCCTCTTTAAGCCTTTATAAAAATCCTAACTTTAAATTATTTTATTGTTCAGATCACGACTAACAGAACAACTCAATTCCAATCTTTCTTTGTCCCCATGACCTCCCGTGATTGGAACAATCTCCCTGCGCCTATCTTCCCCAAAACCTACAATCTTCAGACTTTCAAGTCTAATATCAACAGACATCAGTTCCCGAAGTTCCCCTTTTATGCTTCTCCTTTTGTTTTTATTTTCTTCCTGGCTGCATATGACCACTGGTCATTATAGGTTTTCGGACCTTATGCACCCATTCCAAAAAAAAATTCTAGTAGCTTGAACAAGTAACTGTCCACGTTTTGTAGTACTACCGTTTAGATTCTCCTATCCGATCTGCATTGCTTGATGCTGAACAATCACCTGAACAATCACTGATCCTTAATCCAAATGGTTATAGCTTCTGGTATTTTGGCCCTTTATTATCTAAATAATAATATATGCTCAGGGGCCCATATCTTGTGGGTACGTGGATGGCAACCACGAGCTGCCCGAGCTGGGACGGGCAGTCCTTTAGTTCTTTAAATGCCTGTCTCTTCCTTCCTCTTTTCAACAGACGTCAGACCGTGCGACGGGCCGGCCTGTTCTATTTCTTCCGGTCGTAAAAACGTATGGCAGGGTTGGGGGAAAGAGTGAGGTCCGCCGACCCGCATCGCCGGACAAGGCGAGGAGAGAAGAAGATTCTCTAAATAATAATAACGGCGGTTTTATCTCGAATTGAGATAATATTCCTCTAAAATTTTGGTCATTAAATCCTCCATGTGAGAAGAGAAGCAAGAATAAGTTCCGGATTATGGATTTGAAGTTGCATCTTAAGTTCGAGTCTTTTCTGGGAAAAGAAATCCAGTAACGGACACAAAGAGGGCCCAAGAATCGAACGCGAAATTTGTTCCAAAAATTGAATCTTTCTATAACCTTTGTATCTGTTTCTAATTGATGATTTCGAAGATATTAATAGAAAGAGAATCTTATTTATAGAATTATTTAATTTTTGGTAACCGGGTACGTATTTCCCGTCCAGCACTTGGGTCTTTTGTGTCTGTTACTGGAGATGAATATTTATGGATAATTTCTACAAGCAGATGGATTCGAACCTGAGTGTACTCTCGATTCTCGCTTGTCTTCTCAAATTAACGACCAAAATTGTAGAGCATTATTATCTCAATTTGGCATCAAATCCGCTATAATTTATACAACCTCCATTATTATTATTATTTTTATTGAACGGTTTTGATATGAATTGGAGAATAACTCCCTCGTTTGAAATAAAAAAAAAGAAGAAGAAAAGAAGAGAGAAAATGGATGAATGAACGTTGAGCTAATTCAATAAATTGTAAATCAATATGCATTTATTGAATTATCTTTTTTTGGGTGGAGGGTCGAAGAGAAAGAGAGAGAGACGAGTTATTGGGCATAAATATTATTGGATTGGGAAATGTTTAAGGCGGAGCAAGAAGGAAGGGCAAAGGATTAATTTCCCAAGATTTAAATTTAGGTCAAATGGAATTACAAGCGCACAAGGGACAGGGGGAAATTTATGCCACTAATTAAGGATTACGAATTATATAAGCTTTCTTTATTATTATTATTATTATTATTTGGGATAAAAATTAAATTAAACAACGCATATAAAAGAGAATTAATTTTTTTGGTCAATTACCTAATAAAACTACACAGATCAGAATAAACAAATAATTCCATTTGAAAAAACAGGCGATTAGCCTGAGAGCAGTTCAGGTTCAAATCCAACCCATCACAAAAATTTATTAAACTGAAACGGAAATCCAATCCAATATTCTCATGATGGACTCATAAATCCCTAAAACAAACGGTTCAACTACGTAGTTCAGACCAAATATCCCAAAATAAGCTAAGGCCCTTAATCATCCATTATTTTTTATAGTAAAAGTAAGAAGAGACTGACTAAGTGGGATAAGCATCTGGATCTGAAGATTCGACAGAACCCAAGATCGAGTCTGCCTTGCCGCAATCATGCCCAAAAGTCTTTCTGGGTTAAGGAAGTGAAAAATAATTTCACAATCATGCACTACTTAGGCCACCTGCCTAAGTGCCTTAACAGGGATGTCTTAAACCCGGGTAACTCTGGAATAGCCGGATTTCTGCTCGATTTTCTGAGGAAAGAACAAGTTCTGATCATGTTGAGAATAAAAGGATGTCTCCAACCTTGAAACTATCTGATTCTGGACCTAGTATCTAAGGAAGGAGCTAGTTCTGACCATCTGCAGAATGAGGAGGATGCTTCCAACCTGGATAACCTTGCTGCCAGGTGGCTGAGTAAAGAGCCATACCTTCTGATAACTAGCGTCTATATCTGGCACAGAGGAGTGGCCTAAGTACTAGTAAATCCTTCCAACCTGGAAATCCCTGGAACTGTAGGATTTGTGCGGGAGAGTTGAGGAAGGAGCCAATTCTGACCATGTTCAGAATGAAGAGGATGCTTCCAACCTGGATAACCTTGGTGTTGCCATGTGGCTGAGTAAAGAGCAATACCTTCTGATAACTAGCGTCTATATCTGGCACAGAGGAGTGGCACAAGTACTAGTAAATCCCTCCAACCTAGAAATCCCTGGAACTGCAGGATTTGTGCGGGAGAATTGAGGAAGGAGCCAATTCTGATCATGTATAGAATGGAAGGATGCTTCCAACCTGAGCTGCCGAATTGTGGGCTGAGAAAAGACCAATACCTTCTGATATCTACCATTTAGTAAAGGAAAAAGGGCGCTTCTTCTGGACAATACATACACAAAACCAATTATTTGTTTGTTCTTAACCTGAGTAACGTTCCATGATTAGATTATTGTAGAATCTTGGTGCATTTCTTTTTCCTAAATCTCTTCTTTCTGGTTACATCAGACCTTTGCGGATCTTATACAACCAGATTCCAAAAACTAATTCACATATCCTGCTGAACTCAAATGCGAAATTTGTACCTTAAGCCTGAACTTCTGTTTCATTTTAATTCAGAGTATCCACTTGTAAGTAAAAAACTTTTATGATCATTTAAAGAGAATCCAATCGAGCACAAATCTAACCTTTTTCTTTTAAAGTCTCTCTCTCGCTCTCTCAAAGGGAATTTAGAGAAGAGGAAGGAAACGAATTCCAAGAAGCCATTCATGTCCGCTAATGATTAATAAAAAGAATAGCCAGAGAATTTTATTTGTTTTTTTTATGTGTCAGTCACTTTATAGGAGGCAATAAAAAATCAACTCTTGAGAATGGCCTCAAAAAAAAAAAAAAACTTTTACTTGAACCGTAGCTGTGGTGGTAATTCACACACACACACACACGGAGAAAAATGATAAGAATTTCTTTATTAAAGGCTTTTTATTTTTATAAGCTCCATGCTTTTTTTCCTTTTTTTATAATAAAAAGTTTTTTTGCCAACGAAAATTCATCCATCTCTGCTAGAGGTCTTGGGTTCAAATGTTCTCAGATGCCAGAAAAAAAAATAAAATACCAGTCGTCTCTCTTTTCACTGATATTTGTATTTAAATTTAAATATTTAATTCATGAAAAAAAAGAGAAGAGAGTTGAGATTGTTTTTAAAATTTAATTATGAAAATTGTCTGTCTGCCTAAAATTTAAATGTAATATTTTAACTAGAATTGAATTAATGCATTTCTTTTTTTTTTTTTTTGTATATTTAATGAATATAATATGTTTGAAAGTTTCCATTCTCTCTTTCTCTAGAGAGGTGGAGGAGGCTGGGATTAGGGTGGAGGAGCTGGGATTAAGATTTACTTTTGTGAGCTTTTTAAAACAGTCAGATTTTATTATAAAATTATATATTTTAATAACAAGAAATTTTATAAAAGCACCTAAAAATGTGACATGATCGGGAATCGAACCCGAATAATTCAATTTTAAATTAAAATGATTTTTTTGAAATTCCTACCGGGATCCCCGTTTGTTTACCAGAGATGCTTTCGAGGAATTGCAAATAAATAAATAAATAAAACCAAAATAGAAGTCAAACTTAAAACAAAGTGTCATAATTTATTTAAAAATAGAATGTTGACATTAGGCCACCAGCCATTTTTGCCACCGAAAAACCAAATCAATATATATAATAGCGATGCGTCCGTCTGTCTGTCACGCTCTGTTTGACCAACTTCCCGTTGTGATTTTGAATATATAATTCGCTAATGTCCGACTGACTGTCTGTCTGTCACGCACTATTTAGGCAACTTCCCGTTTGAATTTTGAAATGAAATTTTATATGCATAAAGAGGACCTTCTCGGAATTACAGGAAAATTATTTTCATCCCGAAATTCCCATAACTTTTTGAGTTATTAATTCTTAAAATTACGATTTCTCCCATAAGAAATGTATAGAGAAAAATTTATGTATTCTTTTCATTTGTGTATTCCATGAATGTAAACAAATCCTCAAGCAGGCATTGAATTGGAATGGAATAATAATAATTTTCTGTTTATAATCGAGAAGAAAAGGCGAGGGTCCGCCGTAGGCGGCCCCGAGCCAACTGGAAGGGGGTCCAGGGGGATGACGCGGCTAGTATCATAAAAAAAGTTCCAAATAAATTTGAACCACAATAAAAACAAAAGCAACATTATAAAATATAAATATTTTTAAATATAAGTTTTTTTAAACTTTTAAATTGCGCGCGATTTTTGAATATGTAAAGGAATTCTGGATTAGACAAAAAACGTGCACCTTTTTGAGTTTAAAAAACAATAATAATAATTATTTTTACTAAAACGTCAGGTAACGTAGTAGCCCAAAATATAGAAACAAGTGTCATATATAAAAAACAAGGTTCTTATATAAGTTGTCAAGCAATGCAATAAAAAGCGCTAATTTTGAATTAGCAGATCCGTAGAATGCGATTAGCCCTTATAGAATACCTAATAAATCACTTTATGAGGATCTTTATCAAAAATTGTTTTTTATTATGATTACAAAAACAAAAGCGACATAAAATATAAGTTTTTTTGAACTTTAAAATTGCGCGCGATTTTTGAATATGTAATTGAAATAAAAATCGGTAATTTTGAATTAATCGATCACATGACTGTAGTACGCGCTCTTTATCAAAAGTTGTCCATACTTTTTATGATTACAAAACCGGTAAAATAGGTGAACTTTTAAATCAATCAACAAGTTTAAGAAAGAAAGAAAAAGAAAAATTCAATAAAATTCATGTCATGTATTTTGATAATTTTATCAAATATTCAAAAGTTTTTTTTTTTTTGATTTGATAAACGCCTATTTAACACATCCCCCCCCCCTTTACCGAACAACTTAAAGGTGGTTGGTATCTTAAAAAGTTCACTTTTGGTCTGTTCAAGCGTCAAAAACACTCAGAAAAGTTTTCTCCCTTGTGTGTTTTGCTAATATTTGGCCATTTGGTTTGCGCTGTGGTTGTCACTTTATCTCCTCGCCAAAGAAAGTTTCTCTCTCTCTCTCTTTGTTACTTATTTAACTTCTTCTTCTTCTTCTTCTTCTCTGCTTCGCTTTTACATGTTAATGCGTCGCATAAGAATTCAATAAAACCAGTTAGGTGTCAAATAAAGATAACGAGTTGTCCTATTTAATTATTTTATGCCCGGTTGCTTCAATTCTAGTCAACTAGTCAAATAATCAATCATTGAGATAGTTTTCAAGAATTTCGAGTTTAAAAAAAAATAAGTTTTTTCAGATATAATTAGCTATCTGAGGATACTTAATAAAATCATCAATTATAGAAATTATTAAAAATTAAAATAATTAATTAATTTTTTAACAAAAAAATGTAAAAATTTTCAAAAAAATGGCTAAAGTGTAGAATATGTCGACATTTTTTTTCCTATGATAAGAAAATTTTTCAAGTTTTTTTTTTTCCTCATCATTCTCTTTATTAAAATAGAGGCGGCAAAGTTAAAAATAATAACGAAATCATAAAAGAAATATATTATCAAAATCAAAAACAAGTTTTTTATTTTCCCAAATGAGTTTTATTCCTAAAATTTCAAAGGCGCTTCTTCAGAGGAAGCTCATTTTACCCTACGTTAACATTATAAAAATTAATAGTAGTAAAATGAGCTTCCTTTGGAATATTAGGAATAAAACTCATTTGGAATATAATAAAAATAAGGCGTTGTAAAAAAACTTAAAAAAAAAATGCTTTTATTTAAATTGAACTGAAAAGAGAGAAATCATTTAATTTAATTGTTCTTGTTAAAATTGTTGAATATTATGACTTAAAATAAAAGCGTGGGGAGCTCATTAATAGCTTAAGGAATTGCCTATAGCAGTGGTTCCCAACCTGGGGGCGGTCGCCCCCAAGTGGGCGATTTGGGATATCAGGGGGGGGGGCAATAAATAAGTAGGGGGCGATGAGTATTCAAAGGGGGAAAATTATTAGAGTTAATCAAATAGAAAAATCTCCTATTTAGAGGATGGTCAGGATAGAAGAGGACAAAATATTGTCATAAAAATAAAATAATCTCAAGATAATAATTCCAATCTAGAAATGATTATTTATTTTTGTCATTTTTGTTAAGATTGACAGAAAAAAGATCCATTTTTGTTATTTTCTTCATAAAAATAAAATTATTATTAGATTTTTAAATGGTTACGTCAGAAAAGAAATCAGACAAAAATTTAATCAATCTTTATCTAATTTTGTTTGCCGACGTTTTGGACGCAAATCACATCCTTCTTCAGGACAATCGGTAGTTAGTAATGGTATACTAACTACCGATTGTCCTGAGAAAGGACGCGATTTTCGTCCGAAACGTCGGCAATCGAAATTAAGAATTTGAACTTTTTAAGATACCAACCAACCACCTTTAAGTTGTTCCGTGTGGGGAGGGGGGGGGGATGTGTTAAATAGGCGTTTATCAAATCAAAAAAAAAAACTTTTGAATATTTGATAAAATTATCAAAATACATGACATGAATTTTATTGAATTTTTTTTTTCTTTCTTTCTTAAACTTGTTGATTGATTTAAAAGTTCACCTATTTTACCGGTTTTGTATTCATAATAAAAAGTATGGACAACTTTTGATAAAGAGCGCATACTACAGTCATGTGATCAATTAATTCAAAATTATCGATTTTTATTTCAATTACATATTCAAAAATCGCGCGTAATTTTAAAGTTTCAAAATACTTATATTTTATGTTGCTTTTGTTTTTGTAATCATAATAAAAAACAACTTTTGATAAATATCCTCATGTAGAGATTTACTAGGTATTCTATAAGGGCTAATTGCATTCTACGGATCTGCTAATTCAAAATTAGCGCTTTTTATTGCACTGTTTGACAACTTATATAAGAACTTTGTTTTTTATATATGACACTTGTTTCTATATTTTGGGCTACTACGTTACCTGACGTTTTGTAAAAATATTTTGAAAAAATAATTATTATTATTGTTTTTTAAACTCAAAAAGTTGCACGTTTTTTGTCTACTTCAGAATTCCAAAACGTCGGCAAACGAAATTAGATAAAGATTGATTAAATTTTTGCCTGATTTCTTTACTGGCTGCCATTCTACTTGAAAATTTCAACGTTTCAGTCACTATTTCTGTATTTTTTCACTTTGAAAAGAAAACCTTGTCTGAGGAGCTGCCACCAGTGTTAGAGTTTGGCAGTAGTGGTAGTTTCCGGGTTCTAGGGCTAATTAATTATTTAACGAAAATTCAAAAATTTTCACAAAAAATAAAGCTTGTGTTTCGAATTTCAATTCTCATCCTGAACTTTGGATCATATCTAGTAAACTACGATCCTGGCTCTTATTTAAGCTTAACTAGATATGAAAAAGACTCGAAAGTTAGAGCCTATCCGAGGGATAGCTAGTTAATTAGAAGTGACCCAACCGATTATCTCATTTTTTTTTGTACCAAGCATATAAGAAAATATATAATTTATTGGAGTAAATAAAGATAATCGAATTTCTCAAAGATTCTTTTAATAATATCACTACAAAGCAAAAGCGAGAGTCTAAAATTTCTATTTAAGCCCCGCCCCCTTCCCACCCCTCTTTTTTTGCGCCTTTATTAGTTTTTTTTTCTCCCTCTCTCTTTATTTATTTTAAAGCGGCGGGAAATTAAATTTCGAAAATATTTACATTGCCACGCTCTCATTCCCTTTAAAAACAAAAAAACATTTTTTTTGATGCCCTTTCATTCATTTTGTGTTAAGTATGAAAATGAATTTGTCTGAACTGTGAAAATATTGTAAAATCTTTCTGTTTTTGAGGATTATTTCGACCACGTATCTTTTTTTTCAAAATTGTTAGGTAATAAAAAATTCCATCGTTTAGGACAATGAGCAAACCGCTGATCTCTACAGCTCAAGAAGCGAAATCAATATCTTTGTTTTACTTCCCAGAAGCTTGGACTCTTTTTTGGTAAATTATAATCTTTATTAATTAAATAGCATCCGGGTTGTTGGTGTTAGGTGGATTTTTTAGATAACTTTTGGAAATAACTAATTACATCAGTAAAGTACTAGTACTTAAAGGTTCCCAAAGACAAGATCAAACGGAAATTATTTTGTATATCGCAAATAGTAAATATTTAAAATTTGAAAGAAATCGTTAAAAAGAATATCGAGAAAATTGTAAAAAACTAAAAAAGAACTTCAGTAAAGTACTAGTACTTAAAGTTTGCGAAAAACAAGATCAAACAGAAATTATTTTGAATATCCCAAATAGTAAATATTTAAAATTTGAAAAAAATCGTTAAAAAGAATATCGAGAAAATTGTAAAAAACTAAAAAAGAACTTCAGTAAAGTACTAGTACTTAAAGTTTGCGAAAGACAAGATCAAACAGAAATTATTTTGAATATCCCAAATAGTAAATATTTAAAATTTGAAAGAAATCGTTAAAAAGAATATCGAGAAAATTGTAAAAAACTAAAAAGACATCAGTAAAGTACTAGTACTTAAAGTTTGCGAAAAACAAGATCAAACAGAAATTATTTTGAATATCGCAAATAGTAAATATTTAAAATTTGAAAAAAAATCTTAAAGGGAGAATTACGAGAAAATTGGAAAAAACTTCAAAAGTACATCAGTAAAGTACTTTAAGTGTCCCAAACACTACTATATTTATTTTAAATACAAATTGTTTTTTTTTTGTGTTAAATACATAGCTAATAAATAATTAAATACTTAAAATGTTGCTCATTAACGAAAGATTAAAAACAAAAAGGGCGGGGGGGGGGTGGAAAAACAATTGCAAAGGGCTTTTTGTTCCATTTCAGACTAAAGGGGAGGCTTCGCTAAAATTAAAAAAAAAAAAAAAGACTCAAATAATTAGCTTGTCAAGCGAAAGATTCTCATTTTCACTTTAATTGCCTGCCTTGTGTTCTGTTCTCAAAGGGCACCTCCCCCCCTCCCCCCCCTTATTTTTTAAATTATTTCAAGTGTTTGGAAAGTGATACAGGTAACAAAAAGATTCACTTTCCCTAGGAAGTTTAAAAAAAAAAGCCAATCAAAAGAATATAAGATTTATAATTAGAATAAACTCTTTTCCTCTATGGAGGAATTTAATTATGATTTTTTTGTCATTATAAAAGAGAAAGTTTTTTTTTTTTTTTTTTGTTGAGAAAATTGAAATAAAAAAAATTGCTGGTACACTCTATCAATAAATTTATAAATGTTATCTGAAATTCCTATTAACTATTTTTTTTTCTGCTTCGCCCAGGTTCCAACCTCTTCTATGCTAGGGAGGATGTCCTAGTTGAGGAGGGACTCCCGCAGCACCGAAGAATCCTTCCACAGGACGGGATGTCACAGCAACTCCTTCTCCTCGTAGAGTTGCCTGGGGGCTATTGTGGTGAGATCTAATATTCCAATAAATAAATATTTTTAATGAATTTAATGAAAAAATCCCTCAAGCCCAGGATTTGAACGGGTTCTTTGTAGAAGCCGACACGCTAGCCCGCTACACCAGTCAGTCTTCTTTTATAAATGTAAAAATTAAATTTCAATTTATTTCTTCAATTATCGAGATATAATTGTAATTTTTTCTTTATAATACATTAACTCCGAAACTATTGGACGAATTTTGAAATTTTTTTTTTTTTTAATTTATAAAGAATTTAACAAGGGTGATTTTATTTACAAATTCTAATTAGTTTAAACTTTCAGTTCTGATAATTTCATAACCACAAATCATCTTAGATGCTGTTAGAGGGCACACTCCTCTCTGAGGGTTTTTATGAATGTCATTTAATTACTTTTTTCTCTGTTGCAAGAACTTTAGTCTTCATCACACGCATTTTGTGTCCCATGGTCATTTAAGATGTATAAAAATAAAAAATTATTTGTCATTAAAAAAAAAAGAAAATTAAAATTGTTTAATTAAGGAGAAACTCAAAAAGGGAACGGACACATTTTGAAAAAAATGGAAGTGGTTTGCACAGCTAGCATTAATATACGTTTAATCTCACCAGTTTTTTTTTTTAACCACAGATAGTAAAATAAAAAATTATTAATGTGCGATTAGTCACACCAAATTTGGGTTGCACAGCTAGTAAAATAAAAAAGTATTTCTGTACGGTTAGTCACAGCAGATTTTTGAATAGAAGAGGGTTGCGCAGCTAGTAAAATAAAAAACCAATGTGCGGTTAATCACACCAGATTTTTAAATAGAAGAAGGTCGCGCAGCTAGTAAAAACAAACAAAAAAAACATCAATGTGCGCTTAATCACACCAGATTTTTAAATAGAAGAAGGTCGTGCAGCTGGTAAAATAAAAAACATCAATGTATGGTTATTCACACCGATTGAATAGAAGAAGGTTGCGCAGCTAGTAAAATAAAAAAACACCAATGTGCGGTTATCACACCAGATTTTTGAATAGAAGAAGGTTGCGCAGCTAGTAAAATAAAAAAAGACCAATGTGCGGTTAATCACACCAGATTTTTAAATAGAAGAAGGTCGCGCAGCTAGTAAAATAAAAACATCAATGTGCGGTTAATCACACCAGATTTTTAAATAGAAGAAGGTCGCCCAGCTAGTAAAAAAAAAAAAACATCAATGTGCGGTTATCACACCAGATTTTTAAATAGAAGAAGGTTGCGCAGCTAGTAAAAAAAAAAACATCAATGTGCGGTTAATCACACCGATTGAATAGAAGAAGGTTGCGCAGCTAGTAAAATAAAAAAAACACCAATGTGCGGTTAATCACACCAGATTTTTGAATAGAAGAAGGTTGCGCAGCTAGTAAAATAAAAAAAAACACCAATGTGCGGTTAATCACACCAGATTTTTGAATAGAAGAAGGTTGCGCAGCTAGTAAAATAAAAAAAAGACCAATGTGCGGTTAATCACACCAGATTTTTAAATAGAAGAAGGTCGCGCAGCTAGTAAAATAAAAAAACATCAATGTGCGGTTAATCACACCAGATTTTTAAATAGAAGAAGGTCGCGCAGCTAGTAAAATAAAAAAACATCAATGTGCGGTTAATCACACCGATTGAATAGAAGAGGGTTGCGCAGCTAGTAAAATAAATAAAAAACATTAATGTGGGCGCTTAGTCACACCAGATTTGTTGTATAATATATCTCCATAGAAAGAGGAAATATGACGTCAATAAAGGAATTTTTATTAAAATTCTCATTTCTATGCTAATAGTATAAAATAAAATAAAAAAAAGAAGATACAATATTTTTTTTTTTTTTTTTAATTATGAAGAGACATTTCAGGTATTTTTTTGATTTAATATAAAAAAAAAAAAAAAAAAATTATATTCAGGTCACGTTTAGATTAAATTCGGACATTCAATTATTCATTCATCTCAATTCAAACTAAACACTTGAAAAAAAAGTTTTTTTTTTATTTAATAAATATTTAATTAAAACAAATTAAAATTTTTTTTTTTTTTAGACATGTCGATTTATGCATTTTTTTTTTCAAAAGATCCACCCACTATGCACATTTGTTGAATATTATCCACTCTAGGGAAACCGGATAAAAGAGAGACATCAATCAAAAACTTCCTCCCACGGTTTTTTAATTTTTTCGCTCTTCTATCAGCATGTCGCGTTACAAGGCCGTGACGCTACAAGTCATGACGTCAAAAATAGGAAAGTTGAAATTTAATATATATGACGAATTATAAAAAATAATTGTGAGATTTAATTATTCAATTTTTAAATTGATAAAATATAATTTTTAAAATAATTATAATGATTCAAATCTTTAATTGCTAAATAAATATTGTTCTCAGTTTTTAACATGCCTCTATTGATTTCCCATTTTCCAATTATTAAGTTGAGGATAAAAACGCGATTTTAATACCCTTAATTGAATAATTTTCGGAAAATTTTCAGTTAAACGCCTACGATCTGAAAAAAAGTTTCACTTGCATCGTGGTTTCATAAAACCACACAATGATTTTTTTTTTTTTAAATAATCTGTAGAGTTCCCTCAAAAAGCGTAGATTAAAATTTCTACTAGAAATTACGAGGAAGTTTGTGGTTGGTAGTAGAATAAAGAAAAAAAAAACTTTTTTCAATTTTTTTAATGACGTCTTTAATTACAGTTTCGGCCATCATCAGGTCTAAAAACTATAATATTTTAATTTAGTATAAGAACTATTTTTATATTCAACATTGACATAAAATCAGCTGATACATGCAAGAAGGGGTCAATTGCATAAAACCAGCTGATTCATGCAAGAAGGGGTCAATTGCATAAAACCAGCTGATTCATGCAAGAAGGGGTCAATTGCATAAAACCAGCTGATTCATGCAAGAAGGGGTCAATTGCATAAAACCAGCTGATTCATGCAAGAAGGGGTCAATTGCATAAAACCAGCTGATTCATGCAAGAAGGGGTCAATTGCATAAAACCAGCTGATTCATGCAAGAAGGGGTCAATTGCATAAAACCAGCTGATTCATGCAAGAAGGGGTCAATTGCATAAAACCAGCTGATTCATGCAAGAAGGGGTCAATTGCATAAAACCAGCTGATTCATGCAAGAAGGGGTCAATTGCATAAAACCAGCTGATTCATGCAAGAAGGGGTCAATTGCATAAAACCAGCTGATTCATGCAAGAAGGGGTCAATTGCATAAAACCAGCTGATTCGTGCAAGAAGGGGTCAATTGCATAAAATCAGCTGATTCATGCAAGGCGTAAATTGGCGGATATGTTTCCAAACAACCCACTATGCATCACGTGGTTAATAATCATGGAATGTAGGACATTTATGCCTTAACTTCCCTTCCTTAACACATTTTTGTCCTAAGGATGACAGATCAGGCTGCTCTGACGCATAGGCGTAGCCAGAAATTTTTGATAGGGGGGGTTCAAGAAAGTGTTTTCTCGTCTACTCTTATTCTATTATTTCTACTTATTGTTCTTATTAAATTAATTAAAATCGTTTCAACCCAGAGAGCTTGGAATATTGCAGATACATTGAGAATCATGCATGTTTTGCAGTAATATTGCAAAATATTGCAGCGGCAATTTAATGATATATTTAGATTATCATTAAATTGGCTGCTGTATACAAAATTTACTATTTGTCTAAATTCTAATTATTTTTTTATTTTTAGATTTAAACTTTTATTCTAAATTGGCTGCTTATATATTCAAAATTTTTTTTAATTACTTTTTTTAATGGACCCAGCGAAGCAGATACAAAAAGTCCTAAGCTAATTAAGGGAACCCACCCCCTCCCTCTAATTAATTTAGGCGTGAAGAAACCTCCCCGACCCTCGGTAAAATTCACTATACAATATTCCAAGTTAGGCGAACATCGCAGGAATATTTCGGCAACATTACTGCAATTTTCCAATCTGTCTTTTAAATAAAAAAAAAAATTCTTCTTTGACGTCATCTTAGAAATAAAAATTCATACGAGATGTGATTTTAAACGGCCAAGTCACCAATTTTATTTCTCTCTAATAGAATACAGCAGATGTTTGCTTCTTATGAATGAAAAGTGTAAAATTGGCATTTTCTCTTCCCTCTTTCACCCTCTCGCCGTTTGTGTAATAAAAAGCTGACTGCTTGCTGGACAGCCTTGCACAAAACTTCATCGATTAGAAGATTTTATTTTATTTTTTAAGAATTCGTGGAATGTTTACATAATTGGAGCAATTTGAATAGAAATGGGCCCAGGTGCCATTCGGGGGACAACAAATACAATTTTGGAGACAATATCACCCAATTAAATTTTATTTTCTAAAGAAAAAAAAAAAAAAGGTGACCTCAAATAACAAATAACTAAATGAAAAATAATAAAAGAAAAGGGAGAGTGAGAGAGAAGCAAGAAAAGAATAATGATTTAACAAAGTCAGATTTAAATTTAACTTTGATAAATGGGATTTTAGATCTTGATATCCCGTGATGGACGAAAAAGGAACGAGAAAATCCCCGACACTTCCTTTCCGGAGGAAATTTATATTAGAAAATGTAAAAATGTGTTATTTTAATGTTTAGGTATTTGTAGAATTTATAGTTTTATTTAATTACTAGCCGCGCCGCCCGCTTTCGACGGGATTCGCGCCTTTTCTTAAAAAAAAAAATGATCATTACTATATTCCAATCCAGTGCCTACTTGAGGATTTGCTTACATTCAGAGAATACACAACTGCAAAGAACATCTATGCAATTCCTAGAAGAGAAATCGTAATTTTAAGAATTAATAACTCAAAAATTTATAGGAATTAATAATAATTTTCCTGTAATCCCTAGAAGGTCCTCTTTAAGTATTAGGGTCCGACCGAAACAAGATTTTCAACCGAAACCGAATATTCGGCCTCAATCTTAGTTTCGACCGAAACCGAAACTTGTATTTCCTATAAAAAAATTCATATCATTTTTACCTTTTTTTTTGAAATTTTTTCCGCCCCTACCGTGAACATCATTTTACCTTTTTTTTTTAGGGAGACTAATTATATTCCGCACCTTTTCTGCTTCGCTAATTATTTTCCGCACCTTTTCTGCTTCGCTAATTATTTTCAGCACTTTTTCTGCTTCGCAAATCATTTGACCTTTTTTTTTTGCATGCGAGTCTCATCCCATCTTTTCAGACTCAGGTTTCGGCTACTTTTTGGCCGAAATCAAAACTACGGCTGAATCTAGGATTTTTGGCCGAAACCGAATATTCGTTCGGTTCCTATTTAGTATATAAAATTTCGTTTCAAAATTCCAACGCAAAATTGCCCAAATAGAGAGTGACAGACGGACAGACAGACAATCAAACGGATTTTAGTGAATTATATATAGATTATAATTATTATATTGGCTGTGATTAGCCCATTAATTATAGATATATGGAATGGAGTCAGCCAAGGAAAATAAAATAAATTTTTACTGTCGACGTTTCGAGGGCTCGTTGCGCTCTTCCTCGGGACCTGTGGCCACAAACATTTATTAGATCAATTATTTTTTTTCAGCTGTTCATATTCTCGTTTTGTTTTGTTTAAAGACCACTTTACTCTTGTACTTCATAGGAAAGATAGGAGAAATGGTTGCCTTGGTAACAAAATATAAATATTTCCCCATACTAATAAATTTATCGGCGGTAACTAATTTAATGTCGACACACAAAATGTGGTGTGGCAAGCATAGAACACAACTTTCAATTACCGAAGGTTGTGTGCTGTGCGCCCAGATTTCTATTTGATTAAATGTACCCGGGATAGAAACACTAACACTGTTGTATATTCTTTGAATGGCTAATAATAAATAATTTTAATTATTATTGGTCAATAATTAAACTGCAGGGCATGCCAATTTAGAAGATTATTCCATGTAGATTGCTATATTTAGTTCTAATTTGTATTCCCTTAATTAATAATTTTAGCATTCAATTCAATTCTAAATTCTATTAATATAATTTCTATGTTTGAATTTATCAACAGAAAAAATCTGCTGTTGCTACATAATAACAGCTTTTTTTAAGGGGTTTCAGGAGGGCACATTGAGTCTTTAGTCCGACACAAATGAAGCATTTTAAAGTATTTTTTATGCGTTTTTTTTAATGATATATATTCGTGAGCATTTTACATAATAGAATGCTTTTTTTAAATATTTTTTTTTAATTTATAAAAAATGCAAAAAACGTTCTATTATGAAAATTGTAATTTTTTTTTTTTAATAACGGCCAAATAGTTGAGCACTCTTGCAAAAGATGGCAGGCTAGTCTAACAGCCGGTATTATCAGATCACCTCTAAGCCTATATTTATATATTTTTAAGCAGTTATAAATATCAAAGACCAACGAAAATCGAACAAATGCATGAGATTAAATATAGCTAGACATAGTCTGGCCATACTTGATGCTGATTGGTCGAAAGCAAAATCTGCCATGATGTTTCCAATTGTGCCTATATTTAGCATGTAAAAAATACAAAAATATTTTTTTCTCCTTATTTAAACATATTAAAATTTCATATTTTCCTTTCATCTGATAATACTAATTAAAATTTAATACATTTTTTGTGTACTTCAAGTTAAGTAAAACTTTAAAATATTAATTTGGCGTTTGACAACAAAAAGTTTTAATTCTCATAAGTTCTTATGGAAAATTAATTTAAAATAAATAAGCACATTTTTTTTTTTTTTTTTAAACCCTCCCCCCCCTTCCCCCCCCCCCCCCCCCCCCCCCCCCCCCTCCACCCCTTCTTAATTCTTTAATTTAAAATATTTATTTAAAATTAAATTATTATAAAAATTTACAATAAAATAAAATCAACGGGAAAACCCAAGATTTATAAGGAACACCAAACCCCAACCCATCCCGTGAAAAAAAAATTTATTTTAATTGTAAATATTTATGTTATTCTTAAATACATACTTTAATGATAATTCAAATATTTGTCAATTTTGAAAAGAGGTTAGAACATATCTTGTAAATATTCACATTTCCTATGGACAATTTGTCTGCCGCCGAAACAAAATGGTAAATAACCCTACCATCCTCCATCTGTTCAAAATTTAGTAATAGTTGGGTCATCTTATAGCAAAAACACGAACAGTTTTGCCTCCTGTAGACTAAAGGAGAAAATGAAAAATTAAATAATTATTTTTAGTTTTTTTTGTTTGAAAAACAACACCATACATCAAAGAAACAGTAAAAAAACGAGTTCAAATCTTGCCAATTCTTCTTGTTATTTCGGATCCAAAGATACAAACACTTGTACACTTTTCCACAAACAGAGAAAATTTTTCCGTACCAAAAAACAAACCATGATCCTCTTCTTTTTTTTGATTTGTTGCATTTGACTTTTTGCCTGATTAGCTTTAAGATTTATTAATAAGGAGGAGAAATAAGGCAGCCAGAAGTCAATAAAAAAAATATTCTTCCTTTTCCGTTTTATTTATTTCATATATCAACCTTTCGGTCGATTCTTCCGGCCTTCATCAGGACATGTATTTCTTGGCCTCGAATATTGTCTCTGTTGTGTTTATTTAATATAAATGTCGACGTTTCGGTCGATTCTTCCGGCCTTCATCAGGACATCTATTTCTTGGCCATGATTTTATCGTCTCTGTTGCGTTTATTTAGTACAAATGCCGACGTTTCGGCCTTCATCAGAACATCTATTTCTTGGCCATGATTTTATCGTCTCTGTTGCGTTTATTTAGTACAAATGCCGACGTTTCGGCCTTCATCAGAACATCTATTTCTTGGCCATGATTTTATCGTCTCTGTTGCGTTTATTTAGTACAAATGCCGACGTTTCGGCCTTTTTCTGGCTTTCATCAGAACATCTATTTCTTGGCCATGATTTTATCGTCTCTGTTGCGTTTATTTATTACAAATGCCGACGTTTCGGCCTTCATCAGGACATGTATTTATTGGCCATAATTTTATCGTCTCTGTTGCGTTTATTTATTACAAATGCCGGCGGTTCGGTCAATATTTCCAACCTTCATCATAACATATCTCGCTGAAGGCCGGAAGAATCAGCCGAAACGTCGGAATTTGTATTAATTAATCGCAACAGAGACAATAAAATCGACAAACGCATAAAAAGAAATTAAAAATGGCCAAAACTGGTGCCAAAATTGTACTTTCCAAAATGGATAATCTAATCAATGCGACATATGTAATTTGACCTTTATTTTTGTGTACAAACACACACACACACACACACAATATTTAACCAAAGTCACGTGTTTAAATAAGAAATTCAAATTTCTTTCCTATCAATCATAATATTCGTATTTTTTGGTCATTATGTTTATTTATATATTTGTTCACGTCAATAAAAAAAAAAAAAAAATTAATATTTATTTAATTCGGAAGAATATTTTTTTTTTATTGCAATGATAAATGTCAAAAAAGGGGGCGGAGGGAGGGAGGGAGGGGAGGGAGGGGAGGTGAGTCGGATGTCAATAACATATTATAACTGAGTTAAACATAATAAGCCCTTTCAAATGTAAATATGGAATTAAAATAATAATAAAAATCATTTTGAGTAATCTCTTTAACCAATATATGGGTGGATTGTAATTTTTTTTTTTTTTTTTTTTTTTTTTTCCCCAACTTTGAAATAAATAATACAATTATTTTAATGGCATTCATTAAATTAGAGGGAAATTTTTATATATTTTTTTTTTTTGTCAAAATGAAAGGTTGTTAAATGTCAAATGTTTTTTTTTTTTTAGAATAGGCTATAGGAGACTTAATTAGCGAATAATAAAAAATTTATCTGATTAAATCTAAGTTCCGGGCTGGCCGAACTTCATTTCGAATGTTTTTTTTTCTAAAATTAAAAAAATCTAAAAAAGTACTGTACAACAATAAAGATATATATATATATATATATATATATATATATTATTTATTTATTTATTTATTTATTTATTAGGCTTCACCCCTCGGTTATTCCCTTCACATATAATACATACATACAAAAATCCATATAAATAACATAGTAAAAATAATGGAGTAGTAAATTATTATAAAGATATTTAAAATTTGATAGAAATCGTTAAAGTGAATTTCGAGAAAAATGGAAAAAACTAAAAACGTACATCAGTAAAGTAATAGTACTCAAAGTCTCCCAATGTCAAGATCTAGCGTGATTTGTTTTGTATTCTGGAAATAGTATATATTTAAAATTTGAAAGAAATTGTTTCGCTAAATTTCGAAAAAATTACAAAAAACTAAAAAAGTACATCTTTAAAGTACTATACTAGTACCCAAATTTTCTTAAAGACCAGACATAGCTCAATTTCATATTGTTAAGGAAAAAGAGTATAGATTTAAAATTTTAAATTGGCATGGCTTTAGGTCAAAAGCCAAATAAACGAAAAAAAAAAAAAAATATAAAATTTATAAAAAAATCGTTAAAGCCCGTTTTTGAGGTCTAATGTGCTATCACATAAATATATTTATAAACAAACGTACAGTGAACCCCTTTATTCGTGACATTGTTTTTATAAAAATAAATGAAAATCTTTATTGGAAACGCATGGGCGGGATTTAATATTGTCTCTCACTGTACATTGCTCGTTTAAATAGTATAAAATAACAGATATATTGAGGAGTGAATCTGATTGGATAACTAATACTTTCCAACACCTACTGCCATCTATGAACAGTTTTGGCAAAAACAAAGAAAAAAGCGAAGCAGATCAATTATTTGTGACGTCCCATATCAAATCCATCTAAAAACAAAAAAAATTGTTTTCTTTCCTATTCCGAAATCAAATATGAATAAGAAAAAAAAAAAGTATAAAATGGAATTCATATAATAAAATATTGAATCGCTTTTCAAATGTTAATCTCCATATGAATACATTTATTCCCACCCCCCCCCCCCCACCTCCCCCTCCCCTTACCCACACTTTCTTACCTCCCTTTTTTTTTCTTCTCTCGTTTTGCCGAATACATTCATTCAAAAGCAGGTATTAGAAAATAAATCATATCGATGAAAGCTTCATGGACATAAAAAGACCTTTAAAGGATTGATTTCGAAGGACCAATGGGCGTTTGAGTGAGTGGGAGGGATCGACAATCAATGCATTTCAAGAAAGATCATCGATCATCAAAAAAAAAAAAAAAAAAAAAAAAAAAGGATAATACAAGATTAATCGTGAAATGCCAAAACAGGCGAGAAACATCTTCCATTAAATAAATAAATAAATAAATAAATAAATAACAGCATCATGTTAATTTTTTAATTTTTTTTTTTTTAAATCTCTCAAATAAATAATAAAATGTTATTTAAATTTTCTAATATAATTCAAATAATTCTTCACCGTTGCCAATAATTGAAACATTAAAATTAAATTCTGATCTAATTATAGATAAATAAATAACACTAGGTTAAGTTTTTTTTTTATTTATCTATAATTACATCAGAATTTAATTTTTTTAAAATTTGTTTAACATCTTTACGTTTTTGGCATCAGGGGCGGATTAATGCAATTTTGTCGGGGGGAGGGGGGCGGCGGTTGGTTGGAAGATCAATTTACAGGAGGGCCTTTTTTGGAAATTTTTTAAATAAAACCTTCAAATACTAGCACCGTTGAGGTGATTTGAGACTTAAAAGTGATAGTATATAAATAAATAAATTTATTACGACCCGCTAAGAGGCACCAGCTTCGGCTAGGTCCAACAAACACAATACAAATTGAAATACACTAACAAATACAACAAAAAGAAAAAGAAAATAGAAATGTCTGCCCATTAACAATCAACATGTTCATGCATTTCCATCGAAATAAAAACATAATAAAAAACTTAAAAAAAAAAAATGCTTTTATTTAAATTGAACTAAAAGAGAGAAATAATTTAATTGTTCTTGTTAAAATTGTTGGATATTTATGACTTAAAATAAAAGCGTGGGGCGCACATTGATAGCTTAAGGAATTGTATATACTTAGAGCCTCGGAATCACTTAGAAGCGCCCCACGCCTTTATTTTAAGTCATTGATATTCAACACTTTTAACAAGAACAATTAAATTATTTCTCTCTTTTTAGTTCAATTTAAATAAAAGCATTTTTTTAAAAAGTTTTTATTATATTTTTATTTTAAACTTTTTAGTCTTTTTATTATAGAGTATGAAAAAAAGAAGGCAGGATGCGTGAAATAAAGTACCACATTGCCCTCGGGGCTTGGCGTAGTGGTTAGCGTGCTAACCTCGGATACCAAATGTCGCGGGTTCGGACCCCAGGCAGTCCGATGATTTTATTTAAGCCATTTGGATACCAAATGGCTTAAATAAGAATGCCTGGACCCCAAATACGTAAAGTAAAAGTCTTAAATGGCCTAAGTTGCCGAAAAGACTGTGTGAATGGGAGAGTGAATGAGAAAAAAGTGTGAGTGTTTTTAAAGAAAAAAAAAGTACCACATTAGTTTGATCAATTTTGGTAAAATCTAACTCACTATTTGCGTCATCAAAAATGACACTTAAATATCAAATTTCACACCTCTAGCCCATCGGGAAGTCTTTTGAAATGAGATTAATACGCGTGAGGTTTCAAATAAAGTACCACATTAGTTTGGTCTACTTTAGCAAAACCCGACTCACAATTTGCGTCATCAAAAATGACCCTTAAATATCAAATTTCACACCTCTAGCTCTTTGGGTAGTGTCGTTAACAAAGACTTAAAGTTGGTGATTTTGAAAGAGTAAGTTGCCCACGGGGCTTGGAGTAGTCGGTAGCGTGCCTACCTTCTATACCGAACGTCGCGGGTTCGGACCCCAGGTAGTCCGATAATTTTATTTAAGGCATTTGGATACCAAATGGCTTAAATAAAAATGCCTGGACCCCAAATCTATATATATAAAAATGAAATGGGAAAAATGTATGTATGTATGTAAATATGTATGTATATGTTCTATAGAAATCCACAATTTTCAATGAATCCATTTGAAATTAAGTATACATATAGTATATGGCTCTGGGAGTAACGTAGTAATAATTTGAATCTCTTAAATGTTTTGGAAAATTAATTATAATCAAATTTCTTCAATATGGGAACACAAAATCAACAAATTGGCTAGAAATTAGAGAGCGTCCTTTATGCTCTGAGAACCAGCTTCCTACCTGACTATGGGCTGGGGGTGGGGGCTACGCAGCAGTTGAAAAACGAAGAGAGGATGCAGGTGACTGACCCTTTAAACAGTCATAAACAGACCCTTTTGTGCTGTTCCCAATAGGTACCCTCGCCTCGCTTGAATATAAGATCCTTCCTTAACATCTTAACACTTGCATTGCAACAAGAAATATCCCAAATTGGGAATAAACTTGCTCGCCGAAGGCGAGCAAGGGGTCCAGGGGCGCAGCCCCCTGGCTAGGCGGAAAGCCCGCCGAAGGCGGGCTTTGCGACTAGTAATAATATATATTCATAACGGTTATCGTCAAAAGTCTTAAATGGCCTATGTTGCCGAAAAGACTGTGTGAATGTGTGTGTGAGTGTGAGTGTGAATGAGAAAAAAGTGTGAATGTTTTTTATGAAAAAAAAAAAAAAAAAAAAAGAAAGAGTAAGTTAAATAAAAGCATTTAATTAAAAAAAAAAAAATAATTATCAAAAAATTCCCGCAAGCCACGAGACCAGGAGTAAACGTCGCATTAGCCATCCCGACATTCGCCTTAAGCTGTTAAGGAAAACCTCCTGGCCAAAAACCTTAACAATGATGATATGACCTCTCACCTGCGATCAAGAACTAAATACAAATTTCACACTAGCCAAATCCTCGTATATAACAGGAACACCTTAAAAAAAAAACTTTCATTGGCACTGAGGATGGAAACTGATATAGTTGCAGAAACCTCTGCCTTGTTTAAAAGTGCAATGGTAAACGGTGTTTTATTCCTCCCGACCGTGAAAAAATATTTTATTTTATCAATACCATTATTTACAACGGAAACAAAAGTTAGATTAAAAAAAAACATGTTTTTCCTCTTTTTTCCTCCCTTCTCAATATACCTGTCCAGAATTTTATCTCAATGTATATCTCTATGAACATAAAGCAAAGCAAGTCCAGTTGCGCTTTTGACCACAACAGTTTCTCAACCAGGTTTTGAGTTTTTAGAGTTAAGCAAGATCTTTCTGCTGTTGCAGTTGAAACGGGAAGAGAAGAAAGATAAAATATCTTATTGAGGGTGAAATTTCTGGGGTGCAAAATTTCAACAACTCCACTGCATAGTTTGGTAAAGGAGTTTTGTCTGCATCTTCCCTTTTCCACTCACAGTTTTATTTCTGTCTTCATCCCCAATTAATTTATAATATTTCTTAGCCACTGTTTCTGCATCCATAATCACTGACTCCGCAGATATTGTTTTACATATGCAAACTTTTGGTAGAAGTGAGTTGAATTTGTATAAATTGAGTACCTATTTTCAAGGTCATTATTTATAGAGTCAAGAATAGGAATAAATACATTTACTTTAAAATAACTTTCTGTGCTTGTTAGGGGGGTGTCAGGTCTGTTCACTTGTCTTGATGTTGATCCTGGGAGTTTGAATTGTGCTTCCTAAAGTTTCTGCAACTTTCTTGGCTTGATTGTACAGTTGACTAAATTCTGTATCAGCATTTTCTCGCTTCATTTTTAAGACCATCAACGTATCTATTAGGACCTCAGTTGCTTTAGTAACTTCTATAGTCTCTTTTTGAAAAAATCTACTGAGAGGCAATGTTTGATTTAGTATATCAGCAAGACATGAGAGTTAAGATGAATTCTCCATTAGTGATTGCACATAAAAGTGTCCTAGCAGTAACGCTGGAGTTATCATTTGAAAAATGTGACCAGTGTGAAATTTCTTCAAGGCACTTCACAATTTTTTTCAATGTTTTTTTAGAAAAGACTCTACTGAAAGATGCCTTTCTACCCATCTTGTCTCACACAGTATGCCAAATTGGCATAAAATGATTTTATTTAAGCCACTTGGATACCATATGGCTTAAATAAGAATGCCTGGACCCCCAATAGATATATTAAACATACGAGTATCGTTTAAAGTCTTATATGGCCTGAGTTACCGAAAAGACTGTGTGAATGTGAATGAGAAAAAAAGTGAGTGTTAAAAAAAATAGTATAAATAAAAAAAACAGGATATTGATTGGGGATTGTGAATCTGGAATACTTTCAAACATCTTTTCACAGTTTCAGCAAAACAAAAGCGAAGCAGACAAAAACTTTGTGTCGTTACATATCAAATACATCTAAAAATAAAAAACTTGTTTTCTATCCTATTCCGAAATCAAATATGAATAGGAAAAAAAAGCATATATGAAGACCGAAACTGTTGACACAATATTTAGTCTCAATTCAATTAATTAGGTATTAATTTCATCTCTTTAATATTAATTTCTTTTTTGTTGTTATTTCCTCCCTTTTATCGATAAGTAATCTCCAAAAAGAAGGGGGGTTTATAGCAAGAGTTCTCTTTTTTATCTTATCCCACTTTATGTTTACTCTATGTGTTTACCAACACGGATTATTACTAAACATTAACACACACAGCGAGTGAAACGAGAGACAACGCCCCGCCATTCACCTAACGGTTTATTAGTTATCTTTTTGGCCTTTAAATCGATATTTTAGAATGTTTTTATAACAACAACAACAACAACAAAATTGTTCTTTTATATTAAAAATAGATATTAAAATAACCAATGAAGAGTTTATAATGTTATTATTAGGCTATTATTAATATAACATAAACAATAATGTTATTAAGAAGACTTTTTTTTGATCATCATAGCCACGCCCAAAATCATTGATCCATCCAAACGGATTTTGCATAAAATAACATAAGACCTTTTTCCCTGCACCGAAAATGAAGTAAATTAACAATAATAGCGGAGTGTACGTCTGCCTGTCCGTATATCACACTCTGACCAATTTTCTTAAATATCGCAGTCTTATAGATAACGTTATGGGGAGTGCAGGAAAATTCTCAAAATTCTCAAAATGGGAAGCGCAAAAATTCACAATTTGCCCATTGGAAAGCATTGAGTTTTGTCTTGCTTTATGAAAGATTAAAGTTAATTAAAATTAATTAAATTATTTAAATAATTTATTATAATTAATATTTAAATAATTAATTTAATATTTAAATAAATTAATTAATAATTAAATAATTTAATTTAAATAATTAAATTAATATAAATTTCTATATTTAAATAATTAAATCTCTCAAATGAAAAATAATAAAAATTGTTATATAATTAAATTTTTTAATTATACGTGAAAAATATATTCAAAAATTAATTATTTAATATTTTTTTTTATTTTGCAGATAGATTTCACACTAAACTCGGAAACTACTTAACGAATTTTTTTTTTTTTTTTTTTTAATTTAATTCTAAAACAAATTGAGTAAGAGTAAGAAAGAAATCTAATTTCAATTAAACACTTAAAAACAGCACAGTACTAAGTAAAATAACTCGTTTTCTTTTTAAACAAAAGCCTTCGTATGTGCCGTATACAACAAGAAACCGAACAACGTACAAAAGCAGTGAATTTCCTTTAAGTGACGTCAGCACAAAATACGCCAACTGGAATGCATTCATCTCCCTCCCTCCCGTTGAGGAGAGAGCAAGTTTCTTAGAATTATCCATTTATTTTAAAACTTGACATAGTAGAACGTCAGAGAGAGACGGTTCAATTGTAATGATCTCTCTGTCTTCTATTAAAATCACGGGGTGGATATAACAACGCAATGACGTCACTTACCGTTTTATCGTGAAGCATGACAATTCGACAATCGAGGCGTACAGTGCTGGCCACGCGGGCTGTAATATTTTCAGGCCCTGGGCCGTCCTCGAAATAGGGACCCCAACGAGTGCCATGCGGATGGTGATGTGACGGCGGTGGCGGTGGAAGATGGAAAATGGGCGGCGGCGGGGGCGGCGGATCCGTTATCTAAATACAAAAACCGGATGTAACAAATTATTGTCTATAAAATTTTATTTTATTTTATTTATAAAAATTATACTGTAAATAAAAAAAAAATAAAATAAAATAATATTAATATAAGGATGTGGTATATGTATAACCAATGCGAAAAAAATAAATCGACGTTTCGAGTGCCATTCGCACTCTTCATCAGGACAAAAATTGATGTCGAATTGTCAGGTTTGTTGTAATGACAGCAACGTTTTTATCGAGACGTATAGTCCCCGTAACGTAGTCATTGGAAATAAATTGTTAGCTCGAATTTTTTCTTTTTTTCTTCATCTTTCTAAAAATTTTAATATTATTTTATTTTTATTTATGTGTTGTGAAATCAAGAACAATATTATCTATTAACAGACTTTGGAGCATTTTTTGATACGAATATGCACTTTTATAAAAGTTTTTTGTATCATGTTTTTTGTAAGATGTATTGTAGAAAGTGGGGCCTGAATGACCAAGGTCAAAGGCCGAAAAATAAAGAAAAAAAAAAAAAGAAAAAAGAATATTTTTATTTGTTTATTTTATTTTTATTTATTTCATTTTATTTATTTTATTTTATTTTTTATTTTTTATTTATTTTTTATTTTATTTTTATTTTATTTATTTTATTTTATTATTTTATTTTATTTATTTTTTTTATTTTATTTTTATTTTTTTATTTTTTTTATTTTTTTATTTATTTTTATTTTTTTTATTTTTTTTTATGAAAAATTATTTTATAACCAATCAAGAGTTTCTAACATCATTGAACCACTGATACTACAGGTCAAAAGATATCCTATTTCCTACAACGCTTACACTGAAAATTAAATAAATAAATAATATCATCTGTTTTATAGACTTTTATTATAAACGAAGAAGTTAATTTTTATTTTTATACTCATCTGAAAATTCAATATCAACGCTAAATTATCTAATAAAAGCCATTTATTTTTTCATTATTTAAAGAAATATGATCTCTTTTTTCCCCGCTCTCGTGACAATAAAGAGAGGCTTTAAGGGTGACCCGACCACTAATAAATTACTTAAGCTGAATTTTATGAAGCCATCAAATTTATTCGTTAAATTGAGAAATTCAAATTCACCAGTATAGTGATCTCGTCATCCTCGTCGTCATCTTCGTCATTGGAACGCGATTGAGGCGTGAGCGCGAGTGTCATCTCAGCTGCGGTGCTGATAGGAACGATTGTTGGCGTTACGGGGGCTTCGGTGCCTCCATTGGTAGTGCTTGTGGATGCAGGTGATGCAGATGGTGGCTGTGACGTTGCTGTTGAGGGATGTTGCGGCGCTAGTGGAAACGGCGGCGGTCCTGGTGGTCGATGGTTGTTCAATGCAGCCAAAACCTCCGAATAGGGCAAATAATCGACATCGACCACGTTGCCAAGATCTGACTGTTGGGGCCATAACGTGCTGTTGTTATCTGTACAAAACAAACAAAAACAAAAAGATCAGCTTAAACAAAGGAGTTTCTCCAGAAAGCGTTGTTGATACGTGATCACACCGCTTCAATCAAAGTCCAGGCCTTTATGTCATGCAATAGTAACAGATGGAACAATAAATACAAAGAGAGTAAATAGTTCCAACTTAGGAAATCATGAAGTCAATTCCTCCAGTATAAAGTATAACTATGAGTCCAAAGTGTAATCCATCCAATAAAGGAAACTATAAATCCACTGTCCTAAATTTACTATACAAAAAGTGGTGGTCAAACAATTAATTCTTAAGTTAGGTTATTTATTCTATTCAGCATTATTGATCAATTCAGGAATTCAGAATACCCATAGTTAGAACCCATATTTAGAAAGCGCCCTTATTACGTGAACAGACCTCTTCAATGAAAGTGTAGGCCTTTATGTAATGCAATGTTAACAGATGAAACACATTCAAATCTTATATCAAAAAACATTTTCTTAATATTCTTCACTCAATTAGATGGACTTGGATGTAATTGTGTTTCATTTTTATTTAACCATGAGAAAAATGACGTCACGTTTGAAGTACTTTTTTATCTCTTCCCCTTCCCTTCACCTTTATTGTAACCTATAATACTATCCACGTATCTGGTCCAATTATTGACCAATTCGGGCGACTATAGGTAAAAGAAATTTCTCTGGAATACCCATATTTAGAAAGTGTCGTTGATACGTGAACACACCGTTTCAATGCAAGTTCAGGCCTTTATGTCATGCAATGTTAACAGATGAAACACATTCAAATCTAATATCAAAAAACATTTTCTTAATACTCTTCACTCATTTAGACTTCTTGGATGCAATTGTGTTTCATTTTATATTAACTAGCTTCAATATTTAATATTAAAAAATTGGTTGCCAACCAAATAAATACAAACACACTAAACTTATGAAGCTATGTAGTTAAAAAGTCAAATCCTCTAATATAAAGAAATCCAATGTCTTAATATTAAAGGGGACTGAAGAGGAAACTATAAATCCACTGTCCTAAATTTATTATACAAAAAGTGGTAGTCAAACAATTAATTCTTAGGTTAGTTAATCTATTCATCATTATTGTCCAGATCGGGCCTTTTTAGGACAGAGATAATTTAGAAGGTTTCATCTGAATATCCGTATGTATAAAGTGTTGTTGATAGGTGAACACATCGCTTTAATGCAAGTTTTGGCCTTTATGTCATGCAATAGTAACAGATGGAACACATTCAAATCTAATATCAAAAAACATTTTTTTAATATTCTTCACTCAATTAGACTTCTTGGATGCAATTTTGTTTCATTTTAGATCAACTAGCTTCTATATTTAACATTAAAATACTAGTTGCCAACCAAATAAATACAAAGACACTAAATAGTGCCCACTTATGAAATCATCATCATTAATTATTCTATTCAGCATTATTGACGAATTCGGGCGTTTATAGCCTGGGAGATAGATAAGTTAGAAGATGAGACTTTATAATAAGAAATTGAATTTTTCTTTTTTTATGTATCTAATTTATTTCAGCCTTAAGGCATAAAATTATTATTTTTTTGTTTATAAGCATAATATAAATTGGCCTTCTTTTCGTTAATAAGTGGCTTCGTGCATGTATGTATATATACAAGTTTAATATTCGTTCAACTTTTTTTTTTTCCACAACCTAAATTGCCCTTCATCTCTTTCGCCCTTATTGGAAAGCCTCAGGCCCAGAAGAAGAAAAGAAGATTCAGATTTAGATCACGTGAGAGAGAGAGAGAGAGAGAGAGAGAGAGAAGGCGATATGAAATAAAAAAATGGCATTTTTGTTGTTGTTTGGGGTATATATATTTAAAAAAAAAAAAGATTCTTACGTGTTTATGACAAAATCCTAAAATCCATATTCAAATTTTATTCTAGGGATTTTTTTTTCTAAATAAACTCTACGTTGGTAGTATCTTTTATTAAAAAAAATAAAGTTGCTATCTTCTCTATGTACATATTTATTAAAATATAACCTCAAAGCCTCTAAAGAAGATAAATCAAGATTTTCTCCAAAATAAAGATAATTCTTTTTAATAGATAAAATAATATGTTTAATGAAATTAAAAATAAGATTTGTTGTCATTGAATTAAAACTAAGAGAGGCATATTTCTTTTTAATTTAAAAAAAATTCCTTACCCGAACAAAGCCAAAAAATTTTAATTCTCAAATATAATTTATATACTTTTAAGGTATTTTTATAATAATTAAAAAATCTGGTGTGACAAGCACAGAACACAACTTTCGATTACCGAAGGTAAGAGAAAGTTGTGTGCTGTGCTTGTCACACCAGATTTTTTGTGTCAAAATATATTTAGTTTCCGCCAATATATTAGAATTTCATGCTTTTTAAGCTACTTAAATTTAATTAATATATTTTTTTCTTAATAAACTTAATGAATTTGACTTCATATACTGGGTATATTAAAATTAAAAAACGAAAGTATTTGAGAAACGATTGAAAATTCATATTTTTTTTTACAGTGTATATATCAATTGGATGTGTAACGACACGGCGAAGCGGTAAAAATGTTAATTTATATTTGATAATTATCATTTCAATTTGGTAAATGAAATAATTTGAAATAAAAAAAAATCTGGTGTGACTGGCGCACAGCACACAACTTTCTCTTACCTTCGGTAATCGAAAGTTGTGTACTGTGCTTGTCACACCAGATTTTTTGTGTCAAAATATATTTAGTTTCCGCCAATATATTAGAAATTTAAGATGTCAAAATTATAAACATGGGAAAATATTTATATTTTGTTACCATGGCAACCATTTCTCCTATCTTTCCTATGAAATACAAGAGTAAAGTGTGCTTCAAACAATTTTGAGGGCAAAACGAGAATATACATTTGAAAGAGCAGCTAAAAAATAATTGATTTTTGAATTTTAATCAAAATCGTTAGAGCGAATTTTGAGAAAATCGAAAAAAACTGAAAAAGTACATCAGTAAAGGGTACTAGGAGTACTAATAGTACTCTTTGGCCGATTTTGATTAAAAGCTTATTTTTCCGGTCCCGGGAGATGTTTAACTTAAATATAAAATTTCAACCTCATAGCTCAATTCCTTCATGCTTAAAATTGAACACAGACACACACACACACCCACCCACCCACCCACCCACCCACAGACAGACCATGTCGCGAAAACCACTTTTTTGGATTCAGGGGACCTCAAAACGTGAAGATCCATCAAAATCTCGACATCGAATTTTTGACATGAATCCAATACTTTCTCTCTATATATATATTACATATATACATAGGTAAGAGAAAGTAAAAATTCAGTCCAAGGTTAGGTTGGTAACATTTTAGATATATGAAGTTAGCAACAAATACAATCATTCCCATGAAGTTGGAAACACTCATCAAAACAAGTGTTAAATATGAAGTTAGCAACATATATAATCATCCCCATGAAGTTAGACACTGTTTTGATGAGTGTGTCTAACTTCATGGGAATGAATGTATTTGTTGCTAACTTCATTGCATTTAAAATGTTACTAATTTCAGGTAGGTCTCCCCTGGAGTGCACAGTACTTAAAGGGGACTACAGAATAAGAAGTCGAAACGTTATATTTTTAATAAATAATTAAATAAATTAGATATAAGTTATAAAAAAGAAAAATTCAATTTTTTATTATAAAGTCTCATCTTCTAACTTATCTATCTCCTATAAACGCCTAAATTGATCAATAATGCTGAAAATAATAACTAACCTCACTTAAGCTTTAATTGTTTGGTCATCCTTTTTTATACTTAGTAAATTTAGGACAATTTCTTTTAATATTAAGACTTTGGATTTATAGTTCTATTAGAGGATTTGACTTGATGATTTACATAAGTGGGCACTATTTAGTTTCTTTGTATTTATTTGGTTGGCATCCAGTATTTTAATGTTAAATATTGGAGCTAGTTGATCTAAAATGAAACACAATTGCATCCAAGAAGTCTAAATGGGTGAAGAGTATTAAGAAAAGGTTTTTTCGATATTAGATTTGAATGTGTTTCATCTGTTAACATTGCATGACATAAAGGCCTGGACTTGCAATGAAGCGGTGTGTCCACGTATCAACAAGACTTTTTAAATATGGATATTCAGGTGAAACTTCTTCTAACTTATCTATGTCCTAAAAGCGCTCGATCTGGACAATAATGATGAATAGAATAATTAACCTAAGACTTAATTGTTTGACCACCACTTTTTGTATAATAAATTTAGGACAGTGGATTTATAGTTTCCTTTAATATTACCTAAGACATTGGATTTATAGGCTTATTTTATATTAGAGAATTTGACTCTTTAACTGCATATTTTCATAAGTTTAGTGTGTTTGTATTTATTTGGTTGGCAACCAATATTTTAATCTTAAATATTGAAGCTAGTTGATATAAAATGAAACACAATTGCATTCAAGAAGTCTAAATGAGTGAAGAGTATTAAGAAAAGGTTTTTTGATATTAGATTTCAATGTGTTTCATCTGTTAACATTGCATTACATAAAGGCATTGAAGCGGTGTGTACACGTACCAAGGGCGCTTTCTAAATATGGGTATTCCAGAGAAACTTCTTTTACCTATAATCGCCCGAATTGGTCAATAATTGGACCAGATACGTGGATAGTATTATAGACTACAATAAAGGGGGAGGGAAGGGGCAGAGATGCTTCAATCGTGACTCATTTTTCTCATGGAGTTATTTTGTTTAAAATATATAAAATTTCAAATTAATTTACTTATCACATGCAAGATATAGTTGAAATTTATTTAAAAAAAAATATCTATATGAAGCAAAAAGAAGAGAGATATATATATAGAGCGGCCCTAAAGTGAAATTCATTTATATTTATTCAACTATTAAGAAAACATGGATGTGAATTGAAATAATATTTATTCATAGAGCCAGAAACGAGATAGAAGATGATGAAAATCCAATTTCGATTTCGAGATAATAATATAATATTTGATTTCAAAGATAAAAATAATAAGAAAAATTAGAGATAAATAAAGGAAAAGAAAAATCTGGTGGTGTGACTGATCTCACACCTTCGGTAATTAAAAGTTGTGTTCTGTGCTTTTCACACCATAATTTTTAGATTCGAAGATGTAAAATTTATAGAGAAAAAATAAATTTTATTTTTTTGAATAATATATTTTTTGTAACTGAAGAATTATTGGAAACCTATATTTCTGTTCGTTTTTTAAATGAAAAATTTAAATACTACCCGGAACTAAATATTAAATTTTTTTTTAAATATAAACCTATATTTCTGTCTAGGTAATACTGAATTAAGATACAAAAAAAAAAAAAAACTGAATTGTTTATATACGAGATTAATTAAAATAATTATATTTTAAATATAATTGTTTATAATTGTTTTATTAAGACCATTGTTAAATAATAATTAATTATTAAAATAAAAAGAGACAACAATTAAAATTATAAATTTATTTTTAATGAAGTTTATAATATTTATTAATTTTTATATTGTTTAATAACAATTATCTTTATTTAAAATATAATTATCGTAACTCGAGAACAACGTTAGTAACAGATTTTTTAAATTCAAATAATTTCAACTAAATTAAAAATAATTTTATCTAATTATAAATGACAAAAGAGATTTTTCTTTTAAAAGAGAGAAGTCTTAGAGTAAGTTTATTCCCTTCAAAGAGAGTGTAAGAGAAAGAGTTAAATAGACTTGAATCAAATAAATAATTAATCAATCACTCACTCTCTCTCTTTCCATTTGTCGTCCTTAATCAAAGCTCGATCAAGTTGGCCACCCTGACTGACTTAAAAAGGAACAGATCAGGCAACAAGTCAAGAACCACTTTAGTGAGATTAAAGGAAAGAAAATAAATAGAAACAGTGAATAAATATATTAAAGAAAGAGAAAAGAGGGAAACGATTGAAAAAAAAAGAAGAAACAAATAATGTTGGTAAGGGTGATCTTAAAAGACTTCAAAAATTTGAAATTGTTATTATCACCAAGATTATTTCAAGGTTTTTATAAACATCTTTATTTTTGTCTAACAAGGAGAGTGCATAGCCTTCATAACACCGATTTGAACGAAAATTTTTTATGTGTAGTACTTAATGAAAAACAAATTCTGTTAAAGGGAGAGAACGCACTTCTCAAGGGTTCGTCTAAAAAAAAAAAAATGTTAAAGACTTCGCCTGCATGCCTTGAGCCGTTACTAACAATAACATTTACAAAAGCCGCGATGGGTAGATCGGTAGCGTTCATTCTTTGTAAACAAGAAATCTCGCCTTGTGCAACTATTTTTTTTTTGTGTAATTTTTTTTTTTTTTTGTTTCAGAATATTTTTTAATATTAATAAATAAATAAAAAGTTTTTTTATTGGCATTTAATTTTTAACATGTTCCATATACAGTATTTAAAGAAAATTCGAATGCATTCTTCTTCGAACTCGGGATTTTTTGTTTACAAAGAATGAACGCCACCGATCTACCCATCGCGGCCTTTGCAAATGTTATTGTTAGTAACGGCTTGCAGGCAAAATCTTTAACATTTTTTTTTAGACGAAGCGCGTTCTCTCGCTTTAACAGAATTTGTTTTTCATCAAGTACTACACATAAAAATTTTTCGTTCAAATCGGTGTTATAAAGGCTATGCACTCCCCTTGTAAATAATACTTTATTAATATATATATATAAACTGAATTGTTTATATACGAGATTTAATAAAATAATTATATTATTTTAAATAAAAATCTTTGTAATTGTTCTATTAACATTATTAAATCATTATTAAATAATAATTAATTATTAAAATAAAAAGAGACAACAATTAAAATGTATAAATTTAATTATAATGAAGTTTAAACTAATTTATTTAATTTTCATTTTTGTTTCTTTTTATTTTAACAATAACAATTATTTTTATTTAAAATATAATTCTTTTAATTTATTTTATTTTTAATATAAATAAATTTTACTTTAAGAATTAATTTTTTCATTTGATGTCGTAATCTACGTATTTGGCTTTAATGAAAACCTAGGACGAAAAAGTAGGTTTCCATTAAAAAAAAATTCGCCTTGAAATAACCTTGGTCAAGGTAAAAAATACGGTATTTTTATTTTATCTTCAAATATAAACAACTTTTCTTCTTTAAATGCAGTTTTTCTAAAATATAAGCCTGCTTTAATATAAAAGATACTTTTTTTTTTAAACTGGTTATATACGAGATTAAATAAGACTTAAGAAATGATACTTAATTCTTCCTCACAAATTTATTCTTAAATTTATTTATTAAAAATAATTCAATATCTACTTATCTAGATTTTCTGCAAATTCTAAGAAAAAAATATTTTGAATATCATAAAAAAATACTATAACATTTTAAATGAAAATTGTCAAAAAAATTTGAAAGAAATTGAAATTGAAATATCTCAAAATCTATTTGACATATCAAAAAAGAAAAATTACTTTTACATAACTACTTTTTTATGAACTAAACGAATCTAAAATCAAAATTTTAAAATTCGAAAATTTTTAACCAGACGGAGAGCGAACCCAGGACCTCAGGCTTGAATTTTATTTTTATCAAATAGGGGAAAAACAAAGGCGAGTTTTTTTTTTTCTTTTTGTTCTAAATAAATAAATAAAGAAAAGATTATTAACCACAAATATATAAACAAATAAATCATTTCAAGATGTAATCTAGAAACGTATTGGGTCCATGTTTTGGACAGTTAAATTTGGCCTTGTGGTCAATGAGGGTAATTTTAATGGTGTGGCGGGTTTGGGGCGAGCGAGCGGATTTGGGGTCACGTAGATTAATGACGACAGGAAATGTGGGGGGGGGAGGGTTGAAAGGGAAAACCGAAAATCGAAATGTTCTATCGAATGGGAAGGAAAGGGAAAAAAAGAAGAAATAAAAAGAATGTTTGCAGGGCCATTTTAATGAATTCTTTCTTTTTTTTGAAGATTCTGGAAAATAAGAGACTAGCTACGTCGACTAATTGTTTAAAGTTTCCTCTTTAGCAAATTAATTCTGAATAATTTAATAATAATAAAATTTTCTTAGTTTCTAGACGTCTTATAAAATAAAATCTCCCTTGTAAAATTGTCTATACAATGAAAAAAAAATCCCCACAAAATCCGTCAACTAATTTCAGAGTTTATAAAAAGTTAAAATTAATGATTTGGCCTTAAATACGAGTTAAAAAAAATGACCTACCAATTTTTACAAAAAGCAAAAAAAATATTAACTTTTTTTAATTGGCTCATAACTCTGGAACCACTCATCGAAAAAGGATGAAATTTTACGAATTTATATTCTTAGAAGGGCTTTAGAAGCTCATTTTAAATAATTTACCTTTTTTTTTTTGTTGTAGGAAAAAAAAAAAATTTATAAAAAAAAAAAAATTTTTTTTTTTTTTTTTTATTATAACCCAACAACAACCCATAAAAAAAGAAGAAGATTTTTTCTAAATTAATTATTAGGGGGGGTTTTTAAAAGATTTAAAATTTTTAAATTATTTGGGGGGAAATACCTGGGAAAACTGGTCTTTAAAAATTAAATTTTATTTAATCATATCTCTGGAACCACTCACCGAAAAAGGATGAAATTTTACGAATTTATATTCTTAAAAGGGTCTTAGATGCCATTAAAATTTGAACTGATTTGGCCCTCAATACGACGCGTCGTATTTAAATACTTAATAAGATCAGCTTTTTTTAATTAGATCATATCTCTGGAACCACTCATCGAAAAAGGATGAAATTTCTCAAATTAATAGTCCTAGAAGGACTTAAAATGCTATTAAAATTTGATGTAATTTGGCCTTCAATGCGAGGTCTTTATATACTTGATAAGAAGCAAAAAAAATCTTAGCTTTTTTTTTAGTAGCTAATATCTCTGGAACCGCCCATCGCAAAAGGATGAAATTTTACGAATTAATAATCATAAGAGGACCCAAGATGCTATTAAAATTTGAACTAATTTGGCCCTCAATACGAGGTAGTTTTTAATAGAGCAAAAAAAATAAAAACTTATTTATTAGTTGACATCTCAAGAACCACTCATCGAAAAAGGATGAAATTTTACGAACTAATACTCCTATGAGGGGCTTAGAGGTTAGTGAAATTTGAAGTGATTCGGTCCGCAATGGGCGGTAAAAATATTCTTCCATTTTATATTCCTAAGCTGTTTGATTTGTTTTGCCCTTTTATGGAGGATGTTGTGATGTACTACCCAAATTCTCATTTGCACCATAAAAAGTAAGTCATTCAATTTCCTTCTTTATTGTTTCATCTGATGATTTTTTTTTTTTTTTGCCCCGTTTATTCACCCATTGGTTTGACTTTTATTTTTATTCACTGTGTACTGCTGTACTATTATTTGTTTGTCTCTCTCTATGTCTTCTTTTTTTGTGAGTGCGTGTCCTTAAACGAAAAGAGATTTAACTCCTTTAGGCCTCGCTTTATCATCCAATCTCTATTTATTTATTTTTTTTTTTCAATTCGTCTTTTCTCTTTTGATTCCCAAAAGAATTTGCCTGGAATTTTATTATCTACATCACAAGTAAATAATAAAAAAATACGGCTTTAAACACTTGTTTGAGTAAAATAACGAATTCATAATCATTCAGGTTATAGGAAAAATTTAATTTGGTTTATTATAATAATCTATATACAGAAGAATAAATTCGATACTCCATCTTTAAGACGTTTCCTCAACGTTTGTTACCATAGATTTTTAGAAACAGAATTTCATCACCTTTCTAATGACATATCAACCATTTTTCTAACTTTATTGGTTTACGAGATATAACAATTTTTCATGTAAACTCATAAATTCAATCTTAAAATTATCACCGAAAAATTCTGTATACTATGAAAAAAACCCGATGAAAATCGGTCAAATAGTTACCGAGTTATTAAGAAATTAAATTTAAAATTTATTTATTATTTTATAAATAAATAAATAAATTTTTATTTATTTTTTTATTAATTTTAAACAATGAGAAATTTAATTTACTATTAAAAAAATAAATAAAAATTTATTTATTTAATTATTAAATAATAAATAAATTTTAAATTTAATTTCTTAATAACTCGGTAACTACTTGACCGATTTTCATCGGGTTTTTTTCATAGTATACAGAATTTTTCGGTGATAATTTTAAGGTTATCTTTGGAATTAAAATAATATTTTTAAGGAGTTTAAATACTAAAAAATTTAAAAAAAATCAGGAGAATCCACGGAGGAGGCAAGTAATCGTTACAAAAAAAATTGTTTTTCATTGCTTTAATTATTAATAATTGAGATTATTTATTATTTATTTTTTTTATTAATTTCTCCAACAAATTTTTAATATTCTTTTAAAAAGGTGAGATTAACATAATGGATTTCCCAATAAGAGACTAAAATTAGCAAATAAACCACTTAATTGTTAAAAAAAAAATATTTATTTTTCTTTAATAAAAAAAAAAAAAAAAAAAAATTAAAGGTGATGGAGCCACTCGATCCCAAAATTAGAATCAAATTTATTTATTACAAACTAACTGACAAATTCCGTTGTCGATCTACTTATCCCTAAAGCACTGTACCTTCTTTGCATAGATGCCTAGACAGTGTTGCCATCTATGCAAAGAAAATACAGGGCTACCATCTAACCACCAAACCCAAGTGTTTTGGAAGTACAATGGATAAAGTAGATGGCAGCACTGTACCTTTTTTTGCATAGATGCTTAGACAGTGCTGCCATCTATGCAAAGAAGATACAATGTTGCCATCTACTTTGTCCAATGATATCCCAAAAAACTTGGGTTTGGTGCATGCTTCAGTGCTCAACTAGTAAATATTTTTATTTGCCTTAATTTAAGACTTTTCCTTTAAAACAAAAAAAAAAAAATTAATTTTTTTTTTTAATAAAAAAAAAAAAAAATTTAAAAAGTCATATTTTGTATATAATAAGATTTGAATTTTATCTGATATCTTGGAGAGGAGGTTATTATGTAAATATATATTCTTATTTTATTTGTTATCCTAATAAACACAACAACAACAACAACAAATTTCATTTATTTCTGTTTAGAGAATAATGAATAATAATTTCCAGCGTTTTTTTTTTTATTATTTTTATAGACTTCTACTCCTCTGTGCGTTCATTCGCTCTCCTTTTTTTCCCCCTTCTTCTTCTTCTTCTTCTTCTTATGGTGATTATTTTTATGGTGGCCATTGAACGGTCAAAAGGGATCGTTTAAAACAACTTGACTTTCTAACATTGACCTCTCTAAAAGGTTTTTTTTTTTCTGACCTTTCAACGCAAATAATCCCTTTGAGACTTTGCCTGCCACCTCGAATATTTAATTGTATTTTTTTTTTTAATATTGTTGATTTTTCTTTTAATTTGTAGAGAATTTACTTATAAAAAATGTTATTAAATTAAAAAAAACCTGGTGTGAGTGACGGCACATCACACAACTTTCTCTTGCTTGAGTTGTGTGATGTGCTATCACTCACATCATTTTCTCAAGATATATCCTCGATCCAAGAGGAAAATATGTTTATATTATTTATGAATTTTAATCAAAATCGTCCAAGTAAATTTTGAGAAAATCGAAAAAAAAACTGAAAAAGTACATCAGTAAAGTACTAGTACTCTTTGCCCGAATTTATTCAAATGTTTTGTGTCACATGCCAAAGAGTTACTTAACTTAAATATCAAATTTCAACATCGTAGCTCTTTCAGTTCTTGAGATATTTTGAAAGACAAATTTGCAGAAACCATTTTAAGGATTTTTTAAAACATGGATTTCCATCCAAATCGATATATTTTTTCTTTGTATATTTAAGTAATAGAACTAAAAAAAAATTTCCCATAAAAATTCGTCATTTGTTTTCAGAGTTCATATAAGATTTAGAAATTTTAATAATTAAATCTCACAATTATTTTCCGATAATTAATCATATTTATATTAAATTTTATTTTTCTTTATTTTGTATAATAAATAAAAATTTTATTATAAAAATAATAATTATGAGATTTAATTAATTTATTGCAATTTCTAATTCTTATATGAGCTCTGAAAACAAGTGACGAATTTTGATGGAATTTTTTTTTTATTGTCTAATTTTTTTAACGGATTTGCTTATTTATTTGGGGTTGGTAATAATAAAATATGGGGATTGACTTCCCCTAGACTTTCTCTATATTCTTTTAATTATTGTTTAAAAGATTGCTTAAAAACCAAACACTAGATCGATGAAATTTGGTATATGCCCCTTACACTAAAATTGTAGATTTCTATCAACTTTTGGAGTAAATACTCACTTGGAATAACTTTACTTAAAATTTTTCAAAAATTTTGAAATTTTAAATTTTTTGTTATATTATGATAAATACTCTATTTTAAAATTTTTATTCTTTGACATTTTTTCGAAAACTGAATATTTTGAAATAATCACAGAAAAATAGAAAATTTTCTAATTTGATAAAAAATCAAAACAAAATCATACAGGTGTCATTAAAAAAAGGGTATATATAAACAAATTCATTTTTTCACAAATTCATTTTTTATATTTCCCTTTTTTAATGACACCTTATGATTTTTTTTGATTTTTTATCAAAATTAACAAAATTTTCTATTTCTTCTTGATTATTTCAAAAACTATTCATTTTCGAAAAAATGTCAAAGAATAAAAACTTTTAAAATAGAGTATTTTATCATAATATAACAAAAAATTGAAAATTTCAAAATTTTTGAAAAAACTTTTAAAAAGTACTACTTCCAAGTGATATTTACTCCAAAAGTTGATAGAAATCTACAATTTTAGTGTAAGGGGCATATACCAAATTTCATCGATCTAGCTGCTTTGGTTTTTAGCAATCGTGTTTACACACACACACACACACACACACACACACACAGACATAATGCCAAAAATGATTTTTTTGACTCAGGGAGGTCTAAAACGTGGAGAAACATCAAAATCTCGAACAATTTTTTTACGATTACATAACTTTTCATACGAAAAAAAAAGAAACAAGAAAATGAATGACAGAAAGCTAGATGAAGGCAAGCGAATATTTTATTTTTAACATAATTAAAAACAAATATGTAATAACTCATTCACAAATTGAAATTATTTATTGTTATTATTTCGGAATTAGTTCCCTTTGGCGTTAATTGAATGCATCGTTACGGGCTTAACTGTAAATATTTATTATATTTGCTGTCTCTCTCTCTCTCTCTCTCCTATATTAAGGAGTTTAATGCTAAGTTGGTTCATACATAACTGATATGGCTATGAATTGTTTGTGTAAATTAATTAATATTTGAAATTAACAGGTATTAAAAAAATCTATATATTTACATGGACGTGACGTTCTGTTGAACCAGCTTCCCGTTGAAATTTAGTAGTGGAAAAATAATCGGGTCTCACTCAAAAGCGCGAAAAATTCCAGAAAATGAATTCGTCCATTGAGTTTTGTCTTGCCTTATGAAAAATTAAAGTCAATTAACTAAAAATATTAGATCTCTCAAATGAAAAATAATAAAAATTGTTATATAATTACATTTTTATTATTTTTCTTAGAAAGGTACAAAGGAAAGAGGAAAAGCCAAAAAATTTTAGAAAGATCGGGGATGGAACTCGGGTAGACAGACAGACGGACTCTCCGTCTTATATATATATCAAGATAAGAGGGTAAAAAGGCAATGCCCCGCCGTCTTGGCCACTAGCGGAGCCCCCCCCCGGCTAGACGCGAAGCGCCCCCGGTAGACGCGAAGCAGTTAATACGAATTTTTTCTCTCTCTAAAACATTCCACACACTGTAACAGAGACAGACAGGTATGCGAATGTAATTCTCAACCAATGAACCGTATTGAAATTAACGCCTTCCTCCCCCTATACAACAAGGAGGACATTTGCATACTTTACTGGGTACAATGCCCCTTGGCAATGCCAAGGACCCTTCTCTCCAAGGGTCGTTTAGCCCTAATTGACCTACAGGGAGCAGCAGCAGCAACATCAAAGGTAACGTTACGTCAATCGTCGTCGTCGTTGTTTATACCTGAGGATGTTAATGGCAATAGTTCATTCGAGTGGAATCTAATTGTCCTCCGAATATTCAACCTAACGTGTTGATAATTTTATCAACGTGGGTATTAATTAATTTAACACCCCCCACTGGAGCCCAATATATGCATAAAATCTTGTTGATATTAGCTTCAGCTTTCTCTTAACGTCAAAGGGATTGTTTTCAATAAAAATCTTTTTAAAGACGTCTTAAATGTGTTTTAACCATCTGGATTTGATAGAAAAAGTGTTTTTCATCTCGATTTTGAATATTTCAGAGTTCTAAAGTTCGCATAACACATAGCGGTGCGCATAGACTGTATTAACATAAGATCAGATTAGGGTGTTTAATAATTAAAGCTGATATGAAAGTGGAGAACAAGTTTCACGATCCGCACAAGGTGTACTTAATTAATTAATTTTTTTTTTTTAATAATTTAAGTTTGACTATAACGGGCGTAACTAAGAGCCAGTTCAGGGGTGGTAGGGGAGAATTTAATTCTTTTCTATTACATATAGCCTGTACAATAGATAGAAAAAAAGAAGAGTTTAGAGGCTTAAGCAAATTTTTTGACTATGTCTTCTTCTAGTTCGAAATCGATAAATGAGAAAAAGCCATCTGGACCAATGCCCAGTTGAGGGATTTGAAAACGTTCCCAAGGGACACGCCCCCTTAAATTCAGTCTTTTAACAAGGAAAATGCCTTTTGTTTCTAAAAAAAAGTGGATTTTTTTTCACTTTAATGAAAAAAAAAAGACTTTAATCCTAAGATCTTTATAATAATAATAATAATAAAAATAAATAATAATCCTTCTCTCTTTGTTAATGGGATTTTATTCTTAGCGAAAAAAATATTTCTCTTTTTTTATTAGCTTATTAATTTTCTTGACGGCATCTGAGGCAATATATAGACTTCGTGCATCACAAGTTTAATTTAATTTTATTGTAAAATTGTTTTATACAGGCCAATAGTGATTTTAGTGCCGGCGTACTTTGAGCTATTTCTGGGTATATGGGTTGCCCTGATACCATCATGCTTTACCCCACTTTACTTTTTCAGTTTTTTTTTTTCGATTTTCTCAAAATTCACTCCGACGATATCAATTATTTTTTAATTACTCTTTAAAATGTATATTCTGATTTTGTAATTGAAATCTTTTGAAGAATACTTTACTCTTGTACTTCATAGAGATGATAGGAGAAATGGTTGCTATGGTAACAAAATATTAATATTTTCCCATGTTTATAAATTTTATGAATTCTAATGTATCGGCGGAAACTAAATATATCTCGACGCAAAAAAATCTGGTGTGACAAGCACTGACCACAAATTTCTAAGACAAAGTTGTATGCTGTGCGAGCAGTCACACCAGATTTTTTTTTAAAGCGGCACTCCTTAAAAATATGCAGATAGTTGAAATACATAGAAATCTAGTTTCAGCCCAAAGAGAGGTGGCTTAGTGGTGCAAAACAGAGCTAATTTTTTTTTTTTTTCAACTTTGGACACCCCTAAAAGAAGGCAAAAAGAGCAACATACCAAGGCACCCAACCCAACTGAACGCACCAACACCATGGCAAGAAATATACTCACAAGTAAAAGCCCACTTGAGAGATATCTGGAACCATATATGGAAGCAAACATCACAAGTAACAGGTTCAGCACTGGCAAAACTTAAACCCTCGATTGGGCCACCCTGGTTCACTCCATATACAGATCAATAATCACGGCAATAAACAGGCTACGAATCAATCACACCGGCTCACGTGGCAAAATTTAATATAATACCTTCACCACTGTGCCAATGCTTTAACATCCCAGCAACACCGTACCATATTATTTGTGAATGCGCACTTCACCAAAATAACCGCAAGCAATACTCAATAAAAGTTAATCCGAACTTTCTAGACTCCACAAAGTTCCTGAGTTCCTAAAATCTCAGCAACCGGAAGATCTTCAAGACTTAAGCATCTTCATCACAGCCTCAAATATCACTCTATAAGTTAGAACATACTTTTTAAATATATTGTTGTTATAAATGTTATTGAGAATTATTTTGTTTGTACGGTGTTTTTTTACTATTCATGTTTTTTTTTTATACTAACTATTCATATTTATAAAATCTTTTTGTATCATGTTTTTTGTAAGATGTATTGTAAAAAGTGGGGCCTGAATGACCAATACCAATATATTTTACAAGTTACATACGTTACATAGGGAGCACAATAACTTTAGAAAGGTGATGTTTGGCACAAAAAAAGGTTAGGAAACATTGAATTACAGAGCTACAGTTTTGTTTTTCAATTTCAAGATTTTTTCCCCTCCTCCTCCTCCTTCCCCTTCCCTCTCCATTCATTCCAACTCATCCCCATCTCTCTCTCTCGCATTCATTTCGAATATTGATATTTAATTTAAACATGAAATACATCTGCATTTAAAGACTTGCCTCCCCATTTTATATAAATACTCGTTGCGTTTAAAAATAAACATTCCTCGTAAATATTCACTAACTAATGGGGTAGCTGTATTTAATTATTTTTTTGAATCTATTATTTGAGAGGAGGAGGAAGAGGAAGCGTCTCTTGTTTATCCATATACATTATTATTGGTTGCCAAAGCTATTTGACCTGTTTGAGAGCCTTTAGACTTGTAAGGGCACGCATTCTCTTGTGCTAATTGGGAAATAGCTAGACTATCAATTGTTCGGATCATTGATTAAATTTAGTTGCGATATCAAAAAAATTGGTGAACTTAGGTCACTGGCTTGTATAAACTCAAATGTATAAATGGATGAAAATCTTTCAATAAAATAAAAATTGATTTTTTAAAATGAATTTACGGTCTTTTTCGGCAACGGAGGCCATTTAGATTTTTATTTATTTCAATTTATTGGTAGTTAAATAAATTGTTGCATGAGACGGGATGCGAACCCGCGACCCTTGGTACAGAAGGCTAGCATGCTAACCTCTACGCCAATGCCTGAGGGCTTAAAAATTGATTAAAACCTATAATAAAATAAATTTAAATCCCACAATAGAATAAAATTTGATTATTAGGATAATTTTTAATTATAGACTACATTTTTGTATTAAATATTTATTAAAAAAATATATAAATACTGTACAACGTTTCGACTGCTTATTCTGCAGCCGTTAGCAAGTACTGTGAACTTGCTCCGACTCAAATGAACTAACTGTCATGTCTGTTACTTGCGTTTTTATATACAGTGACGTCAGCGCCATCTGTCGGCATTTCTGTGAAGTTAGATTCAAATTTTCCCGCTATTTTCACTCATTTCCATGAAGTTAGTCACATTTATCAATGCAAGTATTATAAAATATGTAAAATAAAAAGCATGATGTTACAATAAGTTTCCTGAGTTTGATTTTTACATAGATGTTATAAAATATTATATAATTATATTTTAATAATATAAAATTATAATAATATATAATTATATTATAATAATATTTTATAACATCTATGTTCAAATCAAACTCAGGAAATTTATTGTAACATCATGCTTTTTATGTAAACACTTGCTTTGAAAAGTGTGACTAACTTCATGGAAATGAGTGAAAATAGCGGGAAAATTTGAATCTAACTTCACAGAAATGCCGACAGATGGCGCTGACGTCGCTGTATATAAAAAGGCAAATAACAGACATGACAGTTAGTTCATTTGAGTCGGAGCAAGTTCACAGTACTTGATAACGGCTGCAGAATAAGCAGTCGAAACGTTGTACAGTATTTATATATTTTTTTAATAAATATTTAATACAAAAATGTGATCTATAATTAAAAATTCTCCTAATAATAATATTTCAAACCACAAAAGCTTTAATAAAATCAAATTTGAATTTCTATTTTATTGAAATTGGATTAAAATCCTGCAATAAAATAAAATTAGAATTATTTAAATTTGATTAAAATTCAATGAATAAATAAAATGTTGGATTTATTAAATAAAAATCAAAAAATTTTAAACTCGCTCTCTTATATTCCTTGTATCATGTTATACACCTACTGTATTTTCTTTCCTTTTCCTTCTTCTTATTATTAAATCACCACACGACTAAAAAAAAAAAAAATTGAAATGACATTCTTCTTGAACCTAGAATCCCTTTACTCTTTACCCTCTACATTGAATTGATTCTGATCTTACAATAAATAAATAAACTTGGCATTTTAATATCGGAAAATCGAGACACACTTGAGACTTTTCTTTTCTTTTTTTTTTTTTTTAATAATAATATTATTTTTATAAAAAAAATAAAAATCCTTTTATCCGTGTCGTTTTGGGATTTATTTTTTGACGGAATGTCATTCATACAAAAAGGAAAAAATTTTAATATTTTTTTTTTATAAGGAAAAAATTTCATAAGAATTTAGAGATAATTAAATATTTGAGTGGAATTTCCTACTAACGGGATCCATGTTTATATATTTACCCGAAGTGTTGTTAAGTATATGTTAATATATCTATCTCCTAATAAACCTAATTACAAACTAACAATTTCGATTTATTTATACTAGATGGCAGCAGTGCATTTTATTTACATAGATGCTTAACAGTGGTGCCATCTATGCAAAGAAGATACAGTGCTGCCGTCTAGTATAAATAGATCGACAACGAAATTCGTCAGTTATTTTGTAATAAAGTTCTGATGTTAACATCGAAATGCATATAAAGCAAATAAAACTCATTTTCTTATACTACACTTAGTCTTTACTTTGAATTATTATTAAATTATTTTATTAATAATTTTAAAAGTTTTTAAATTAATGCCTACGGTGAAAATTATATTATAAATTATAAAAATTGAAAACATCTTATTTTTAAATAAGACGAGTCTGCATACACTTAAAAATTTTCATGAGTTATTCATAAACATGTACAGTAAGTCTGTTACATAAACTGTTTATGAATTTTACTTTCGGGTATATGAAAAAGTTCATAAACCAAAAATGAACTTTCATAAACCCAATTTATTAAAAGTTTCATAAACCGACTTATGAAAAATGTAATACACTATTAAAAAAAAAAATCCGCCTTTCGAGAGGTTTGAACTCGAGCTCTTGTTTTCTTCCCTTCACATCAATGAACTCTCCTCTACGTTGTTAAGAATTTCATGCTTTTTAAGCTACTTAAATTTAATTAATATATTTTTTTCTTAATAAACTTAATGAATTTGACTTCATATACTGGGTATATTAAAATTAAAAAACGAAAGTATTTGAGAAACGATTGAAAATTCATATTTTTTTTTACAGTGTATATATCAATTGGATGTGTAACGACACGGCGAAGCGGTAAAAATGTTAATTTATATTTGATAATTATCATTTCAATTTGGTAAATGAAATAATTTGAAATAAAAAAAAAAAAAAATGTCGCCAACAAGAATCGAACCGAAGCGACTTTTGGAGCGTTACGCTAGCAGATATTATTGACATTATTATCCAAACTTATAGAAATATTCAAAGTCGGCATCGTGATGCAGGAAATTGATGTCCAGATACTAACCTTCAAATTATATTAAAAAAACACCGGTGACCCGCTGATTTCTTAGTTTTTCACTATATAAAGGTGGAATATCTATCCCTCTCAGCAGGAAGATTTTTCTTAAAATCCATAAGCGTCAACCCCAAAACCATGCCAACCATCTTCGTTTCTCCCTTCTTCAGAAGAGCAACAAAACGATTCAAAAAAATACCAGCGTCGCCTCCACCATGTAGGATATACCATCAAGAGAAAAGATATTGGACAACCCCCTCACGTCTACCTGAATTTAGAGCCTTTTGAGGTATACATACATGGTATATTAAATATCAAGTAAAATAATAATAAATAAAAATTAATTATACCAGTAATAAGGTGTTTTTAAATATACTGTAGTTTGGAGTATAAGAGAGAATAATTAATTTTTTTTTTATTTGTTCAGAATTTCCAAAAATACACGGTTTAATTAATTTCAAACAGAGAGAGAGAGAGAGAGGGAGTAGTATAAAGATAAGAAGGGCGGATAAGATGTGTAATGGCAGACGCGAGGAAGGAAAAGGCGTTGGGAAAGGGAAAGGGAAGTTGGAAGGTGGATGATAAATATTAATGATAGTTAGAGAGAGAGCTGCTCTTAATTAGCAACAAATACGCAAATGGTTTATCTTATATTACTAGCATTAATAACTAAACAAAAAAAAAATTGTGATAACGACAGGTAATATTGGGAAGTGGTGGGATGGGATGATGGAGTCACTTGAACGACTTTTATGACAGGGTTGCGTGCCGTGTCTGTAATAAATTTTATTAAATTCCATGGAATGACTCCTCAATTGAGAAACTCTAGCCTCTCTATTTATGTTGTCATGATTTATTCCATCAAGTTTAGAATTGTCTTGAGCATCACGGGAAGGCAGGCAACCGTTAATTGAAAAAGCGTTGGCATAAGCGACACAATAATAGGGAGTGCGAATAAACTTTTATTCTTCATCTCTTTCCGATTAAAAAGTAATAGTAGCAAATCTATTGGAGGAATAAATTGATATGAAATATCTATGATGATGCCATCTGGCTAAAATCCAAATGGCTTAAATAAAATAACAATCGAGACTTGCTCCTGGGTCCGAACCCGCGACCTTTAATCGTATGAGTTCCTCCCAAGGATACAGTCGGCGGTATTTGATCTTATAGTTCCCAAGGTAAGACCATTACAGAACCAATTCGACTTCTTCCATATAAGAAGATCCTATGCTGTAAGAACTATAAGGTCAAATACTCGATAGGCGATACACTCCCCAACTAGAATTTCCCATACCAGCCACAGAGTGGCCACGAAGCGAACCTCAGCAACTCTCAGTTATCTTAAGTGCCTATAAAAGGAGAATGTGTTCGTTCCTTCTTAGTCGATATTGATCTTATAGTTCCCAAGGGAAGATTAGTCCAGAACTGATTCGATCCTAAATGATCTTCCATATAAGAAGATTCTAGGCTTTAGGAACTATAATGTCAAATGGTTTTAATTTTGTTTGATCCCAGATACTCGGAATACTAAGTCGGTCCCCAATACAGAATTTTCCACAAACAGATTAGGAAACACAACCCTGAGTAATTAGAAAAAGGGAATATGCGGTGTGTAACTCATATACTTCCCATTACTAATTACCACTCCGATGCCATTAGCATCTGTTGCCCGCTATTGTCTTTTAATTAAGTACCTGTTCTTAAATACTTCCAACGAGCGTGCTGATCGAGAATCCCTTTCCATAACCTTATCGATGTTAACATATCATAAATCGTCATCCTGTTTACTTGTTCTAAGGCACTTTGCCTCATAGAGAATAAAATCATACAAAAATAAAACCAACAGGACTGAATGGGGATTCCATTCAATAACCTTATCGATTTTAACAGGTCATAAATCATCATCCTATTGGTCAGGTATCCGAAATTCTCTTCCATTTTCCACTCTAAAGTATTTAGGCTCTTTATTGTTGAATATCTCATACTTATAACACCTCATCATAAGAGAGAAATAATAGGCTGGATGTCACCACTCTTTCAGATCTTTAATACAGAATCTGATGATAGAGAAGACGGTTGCCTGCCTCCCGGCGATGAACAATAAAATTTATTTCTAACCTGAGGAAGTTTTTTTTTTTGTATTTATTAAATGTTAACATAGTTCAAAGAAATTAGCAGGTGGAAGGACGCCAGATATTATCACATTTGAACAAAAGGAGGTTAATCTAATAAAATGTTAGAGGAAAAATAATTTTTTCCCTTCAATGTGTGTGTGTGTGTGTGTGTGTGTGTGTGTGTGTGTGTGGGGTTCTCGTTCTCTCTCTTTCTTCAATTTCAGTTTTTTTTTTTTTTTGGCTCTCTGGATATCATTAACGTTTGCAATGTTGCCAAATTAGCTAGCTGTCTTTCGGAATCCACCCAGTTTATATCATTAACTGGAGATTGATGGAGACGCCAGATGGCAGCAGTAGAGGCCAGGGTTCTTTTTTTTTTTAAATTTCGATTTAGACTTCAAAAAAGAGAGAGTAAAAAAATTTCATTCACCATCTCTATTAGCTACCAAAATGCCTTTAAAGAAATAACCTATATGTCATTTCAATTTTAGGCTTCAAAAACCTTTTATTTATTCCTGAAGAAACGTTTCGATTTAATTATATTAAAACATTTTTGATAATAATTGTTGTTTTGTCAGGCTATTAAAATGTTGCCGATTATTATTAACAGAGCTGTAATTTTTTTTTTTTTTAATAATATATAAAGAGTTTCTAAAAAACTTATGTATGGTTATAAATATAAGTTAATAGTCTTCCGTTTTTTCAATTCAATTTTCATAAAACTAGCCGCGTCGCCCGCCTTCAGAGGGCTTCGCCCCCCCCCTGAACCCCCCCCTCAGCTGACTCGGACCCACCTGCGGCGGGCCCTCGCCTTTTATTAATTATGAAAAGAAAATTATCATTACTATTCCAATCCACTGCCTGCTTGAGGATTTGTTCACATTCATAGAATACACAAATATTTCTCTATATACCAAGGAGAAATCGTAACTTTGGGAATTAATAACTCAAAAAGTTATAGGAATTTCTGGATAATAATAATTTTCCTGTAATCCCTAGAAAATCCTTTTTAATCATAAAAAATTTCATTTCAAAATTCGCCCAAATAGAGCGCGACAGACAGACGGACAGACAGGCTAACGAACAGACAGACGGACATTAGCGAATTATATATTCATTTTTTTAAATTTTTTAAATTTTTTCTCCTCTGATTTAAAAATTTGGTGTAATTATTAAAGGTATTTTTTGGATTCTTTCATAGTTTTTGTATGGTATACATGTATATATATCGTTATTTTTTAGTGCTCTGATGATGGCTGTATGTCTCAGCACTTTTGATTCAATTTCTTTTAATAATTTAGAATCTTTATACAAGATCATCTAGAAATTTTATAGTCTGAGTAAAATCTCTCGAAATTCAATGTTATATATTACCAGACTACACCATCGTTGATAATTTCTTGTTCTTCGCCGGACTTTTAGTTTATTAATTTTGATAGTCATCTAGATGGTTTTATTATTAAAAAGGGGAAATCCCCTTTTTTCATGAATCCAGATTAAATAAATAAGTAAATCAGGTAAAATTCAATCAGCCAGGTGCTTTCTTTACAAAGAAGAGGGAGAATTAAAAGAACACTAGTGTCAATCGTATTCAAAGGATTTTAATTCAAGTTCAATTTGGCCAATAAAAAAAAGCAGAGCCTAAAATGGAGAGCCGGAAGTAAAAAAAAAAAAAGAAAAGAAGGAATCGCTTCATTCTCCCTCTTTTTAAAGATGGCGGCTTAAAAGGCTTAAGGACTTTTAAAACCACTTCTCCATTCATTTGATCTTTATTAAGACTTTCATCATTCATTCGCTCTTCCCCCTCCACCCCCTCCCTCTCTCTCTCTCTCTTTCCCTCTCGTTTATATCGATTTTATTCTCAAAAATTACTTTCTTTGATCTGCTTCGCATTTGTGATTAAAAACAATCCCATCTGGTTAGTACGTGGATTGTGGTAATGAGTTATCCGAACTAAGCTTGATCTTTCTTTCTCATTAGTGCAACACTTATAAAGCCAAATGTATTTGTTTTTGTTGATCTATTTATACTAGTATATTAATTTAAAATAGTTGTCCAAAATTGAATTATTTTTTAGAGGCCCATTTTTTTCTTCATTTTTGCAAAGAAAACAAAATTCTATTAAAAGTAGTTTGTCTATCTTCCTCGTTTTTCATGAACATGAAAATGTTTATTTTGTTCACTATCACTTCTCAAATATTTATCAAAGTTTTTATATAATAACAAGTGAATATCAATATATTATAGATACAACACAAATTTAGCGTTTGTTTATAAAAAGGATCTCTATAAATTCTTTTATACTTACAAAACGTATCTTGAAAACTAGCAGGAGGGTGTTCGGGGGGTGGGTTATTGGAGAAATTTATGACTGAACTTATATTTTTATAATTTATTATCCATCCTCTGAAATCTCGTCTATATAATCTGAAAGATGGATGTTAACTTAGCTGCTTAATTTGGGGGGAAAATAAATTTGTATTCTTGTAGTGTGGTAAACGGGGTTATTAATCGAAGATTTATTAGAAGCCACACTCAAATATTAAAATATATCCTCCCCTCCCCTCCCCCCCGCCTATTTAAAAGAGCTTATTTCCTTCTGACAGGAATGAAGATGACTTGAAATTCAAACTTTGAGTTTCAGGAGACAAGCTATTATACTTTGACATCGCGCACTCCCCCCTTCTCTTTGTTGGCAATGTCTTCTTGAAGCCAAATATCCCCTCCCCCTTCTCCCTCCCCTCCCCCCCCCTCCTCCCCACCATCCATCTCTTTTCAACTTCATTCCTCTATCTATAAAACCATTTTATTGATGGTTAAACTTGGAAATCAACTTTTTCATATTAAATAAAAAAAAAAAAAGATGACATGATACTCTCCGATACGTCTCGTTAATTAAATTTTCTTAATTAAAAGTCTTGCTTATTTTTAAATCCTTTTTTCATTCAGTAATAAAAAATAATTCTAAGATTAGAATGGCTTAAAGGGAAGATAAACAGATAGGCAAGGCCAATTAGTGCTGATCGTTGGGTAGGTGACCCAAAAAAAAAAATAATAAGTTTTCGATTAAATAAATCTAAATAAATAAAATAATAATAAAGAAATAAATCTAAATGATTGATTCACCTTAATTTAATTTAATTTAATATAAATATAATTAATTATAGAGTAATTGTGATCGAATTTCTTTGTAATGCATAAACTTCGAAACTACTTAACGGATTTTCATCGAGTTTCCTTGGAATTAATACAAATTTATTGACCCATGGTTCGAACCCAGACAAAACCAATTTTTTTTTTTTTTAAGCCAGGAGATAAATATTGATTTGATTTTGGAGTCGGGAGGAATATCCAGCATACAATTTAATTTATATTAATTTGATTTTTTTTAACATAAAGATGACATGATACTCTCCGCTACGTCTGGTTAATTAAATTTTCTTAATTAAAACTCTTGCTTATTAATAAATCCCTTTTTCTAGTAAGTTATCGATTAAATAATCTAAATAATAAAAATAATAATAAATAAATCTAAATGATTGTTTCACCTTAAATTTAATATAAGCTTATAGAATAATAATTGAGAGCCTTTTTCATCGTAGCGTATCAACTCCGAAACTACTTAACGGATTTTCATCAAGTTTTTTTTGGAATTAAGTACAAATTTATTGATCCATGGTTCGAACCCCGACAAAACCAAATTTTTTTTTCCTTTAGCCAGGAGAGAATAAATATTAATTTAATTTTTTTTTTTAAACATAATTGAAAATTTTAATTATTTTTTGTTTAAGTATATATCGTCGCTATTTATTTCACTTGATTGATAGCCAATGTTTCTCAAGTCACGAGTTCAAATCCCATCAACGACATCAAGATTTTTATTTAAAAAATACAACCCTCATTCATATTTTTATATTTTATTAAAAAAAAAGAGATTTTCTATGTTTAGGATTCAAATAGTAAATTCTAAATTTTTATTAAATAAAATTTCTTCTCTACTGAAGAGATAAAATCTCCAATTATATTTGAAAAAAAAAAAAAAAAAAATTATATCATATCTATCAAAATGAAAAATATATCCAAGGGAATGAATGAATGAATGAATGAATGAATCTCGTCTCTTGCCTCCCTCGTTTACACGTCCCAAACGAAAATATTCCATTTTTTTTTTTTAAATTATCCTCTTTTGGACCGTGGAAAAATGACTTCTCTCTCCTATATATATTTATTTATATTCAACGTGAATTTGAGGCTGCTCTAACCGAAATAATAATAATAATAATAATATTTCAAATATAATAAAACTTTTTCTATCATCTTTGGATGCTTGAACGAGTAACAAAATTCAAACCACGAGATTCATGTAAATATTAAGCGAACGTGAAAAGCAACGAAGGTGGAAGAAATTGCTTGAAAAAATAAAAAAAAAGTTGAAGAGAAAATAAAAAAAAAAAAGGTGATAGAGACACACAGACACCGAAAGATGATAATATAAGAATTTATTATCACTTTAGAGATGCTCAGCCCACATTCGGATTTATCCACATTGCAAAGTGAATCCTTTCCTTTCTTGAGTGTAATTAAATTTTAGACACCTTAAATGACTGTTCTCAAAAAAGAAATCTACAGTCTAAAATAAATTAATCACAGTGGAATGTATCATAAGTCATATCAGTCCAATAAAATATATAAATGATAATTTTATCATATTTTTTATTATAAATTAAATTTTATAGTTGAAAAGAAGACCCTACAGGCCTTTTTAGAAAAGCGACAAAGTGAATGCAGAGTCGGAATTTCCTAAATGGCGGTAGTGTTTGCATCGGAATCATGGGCATCGTTGGTACGGGAGTTCAATTAAAATATAGGTAAGAAAAAGTAAAAATTGAAATTTTTCTCTTTTAATTTTAAGAACCAAAAACAAGAATTTCACCTCGTCATGTCATCCATCATTATATATTCATATGTTATAAAATAAAACGAAACGTTAATGTTAAAAAAAAATCCTTTTACCGTATATACGCTAATCAATTTTTTTTTTTTTTTGTTTTTTAAGAATTTTTATTATAGAACACATAAAAAGAACACATAAGAAATATGATCAGAATGACTCTCTTATAATAATAAAATATAATAGAGAGAGTGTATAATAAAACATTTTAAGAGTTGACAATAAAGATTTTAATATGCTAATTTATTTAATTTGTAATTACTGATAAAAATTCTTTAAAAATCTACTTTAATATATAAAACAAATGATTTTTCTTCTTTTTTTTATTAAATAATATACTTGAGGAGGATGAGTTAATTATTTAGGAGTTTTTTTATATCAACAGTTGATAGGACTATTATGAATAAATAAAATTGTTTATATATAATATTTTTTTTTTTTTTAAATTAAATTAAAGTATGTACACCTTGAGATTACCAATAATCTCTTAAGAGCTGATGATGGCTTTATTTAATTAAAACCGAAACGTCTTCTGGATTAGATTTTTATCGATATAGGCTCTCCTTTTGGCTGACATCCTTTCTTCCTGACTATTATTCTAATCGTTAAACAGCCCAACATCTTTATCAATTAGTTTTGTACACGTAGGTCTTAAATCCTAAAAAAAATTAAAGCGAAGCAGAATTACTTTTTAACTTAATCATTTAAATAGGCCTGAAATTTTAATAATTAAAGCGAAGCAGATATCCATTTAACTTTCTCAATTAGTTATATACATAGGCTACTAATTATTTAATTTGTTAGTATTAAAAAAAAAAAAAAAAATTAAAACAATAGTTTTGTTTATTACTTTTTACATAATTATTTTATTTCGCTCATATAAAACACACCTTTTTTTTTTGTTAATTAGAAAATTTAAAAAGATTTATTTTACATTTATTATAGCGTACCCCTAAAGTAATAAAATTTTTAATCTTCCATTTTTTTTTTAACAAACGTTAAAATTTTGTTACTCTAAAAAAAAAAAAAAATTGATATGAATTTTATGAGATGTCAACCAATCTAAACAGGGAAAATGGTGGAGGGGGAGGGGAATTATGTAAAATGAGGGACTTGTGTTACGACACATCCTCCCCCCCTCCCCACCTTTATCTCTTTCTCTTTTGCTTAATTAAAATCTCATTGGTCGACAATTAAATTTACGATGAATCTCAACTTTACATATAATAATATATAAAACACTTTGATTTAGAGGGGATATTACTACTCCTTTGAGTGTAACATAAATATTTTTATTTACGACGACGGCTGCGTTGTATTTTAATGAATATTTTACAATTCATGAATTATATTTCATATTCCGTTCTGTTTATGTCTTAAAATCAATTTAAATTCACTTCTCACCAATAATGCTATCTTCTTCTTCTAGTACGCCGGTGGTGCGCTAATTTGTTACAAATGTTACGCATACGTTCCAATGAGAATTTGAAAAAAAAAAAAAATTAAAGTGAAGTTCAAATAGTTCGAATATTTTTGCAACTAGATTACATTAAACAGAACGATGTTTTGCAATCAAGCTTGTTTTGGAATAGAACTGTATAACGTTTCGACTGCTTATTCTGCAGCCGTTATCAAGTACTGTGCACTTGCTCCGACTCAAATGAACCAACTGTCATGTCCGTTACTTGCCTTTTTATATACAGCGACGTCAGCGCCATCTGTCGGCATTTCTGTGAAGTTAGATTCAAATTTTCCCGCTATTTTCACTAACGTCCATGAATAATAATAATATTTTATAACATCTATGTTAAAATCAAATTCAAGAAACTTATTTTAACTTCATGATTTTTATGTAAACACTGGCTTTGATAATTGTGACTAACTTCATGGAAATGAATGAAAATAGCGGGAAAATTTGAAGTCTAACTTCACAGAAATGCCGACAGATGGCGCTGGCGTCGCTGTAAATAAAAAAGGCACGTAACGGACATGACACTTGGTTCACTTGAGTCCGAGCAAGTGCACAGTACTTGATAACAGCTGAAGAATAAGCAGTCGAAACGTTGTACAGTATTTATATATTTTTAATAAATATTTAATACAAATATGTGGTCTATGATTAAAAATTCAAATAATAATAATATTTCAAACCACAAAAACTTTAATAAACACAAAGAAATTGATTTTTAGGGGGGGGGTGAATTATATTCATGGAATATTTATTATTATTTTTTTTAACCCGAGGAAGTTTCTTCTCAAAATTAGAGTTATTTTTTTTGGTGGAACGAAATGTGAAAATTATAAATCTTAATCTATGGAAATTCCTCAAGTAGATTCGGAGTTCTTGCATCTTAAGGAATAGATATCCGTTATTAAAGAGGATAGAGGAGATGAAGAGTGACAAGGTATGATAGGGGAGAAGGAAGATACAGTATATAAGCCATGTTGAATACCAAAATAACTTTTTTGGCAAAGCAAAAGGTAGAAATACTCTTAAGTAGTTGTGCGACTAGTCACACCAGATTTTTTAACTTTTCTAATAAAAAAATCTTTCTAAGATATTTCATAATTTTTTTCCTTAAATTTGCACACTAATTCGTTGGGTATTTCAAAGAGAGCACAAAGGAACCAGCAGGATGGTGGGAGCTAGTAAATTTCTATTAACTAAATCAAAGAACTTGTGGACAAATGATGAATAAAGAATATAATTTAAATTGTTTTTTTTTTTTTTTTTTTAAGAAACATGCATGATGACATTTTAACGTTTTTTTTTTTCTGAATATTTCTTTGCCGACGACAGTTCAATTTCCTCTCTTATCAACTCCCTCTCTCTGAACCTCAACCAAAATAACCTCATCTCTTATTAATTCTTCTTTATGGTTTGTCCTGCATAAGCTATTAGCTAATATCTGTCTCATTATACAGAGGGGAAAAAAAAATCTATTTAAAAAATAGACTGAATTCTATCAAATTTTTTATATATTCCTTGTTTTTGACGTGAAAACGCAAAATAAGTTTTCGTTATGATTAATTTATTGCATATCATGTCTTCTAAAAAAAGTAACGGAGACAATAGAAGCAACTTCCAAAAGAGAACTGCAGATTGAATAAAACTTAGGAAGAATAAGTTGAGGATACTAACAAGATACCGAAGATACTGAGGACTGAGAAAAAAGTCATAAAAAGAATAAAACTAACTTCGGAAAGCAAAATTGGGTCCAAATATCACTAAATAACTCCCAATTTTTGAAAAGTTTTAAGTATCTGGAGGGGTTTATTCCGGGGACATTTTTTCCTAAAACCAAGAAGAAGCTGGACCTAGAAAAAGCTGAGATTTGTTTTATGTATCACCATCAGACCATCTCAAGGATTGTGGTGTGCTGATCCACAAATATATGTGGAGCATATTACCTTAGAAGAATGACAAGAGGTAGCAGCCAGGAAGGGAGTCTCCAGAACAATGAAACTCCCAGATATTTAAGATAAGAGATATAGTTTAAGTCGAAATTTATTTGACCCAGGCATGATGATGTTTCTAGATCTGAAGATGCCTGATGATGGTCAAATAAATTTCGACCGAAACTTAGCGAATATCTGGGAGTTTCATTGTTTTGGACCCTTTGGCTACTACCTCCTGTCATTCTTCTAAGATATTAATCACAGCCACTTCCACACTCGAGAAGCATATTATCTTAGTCCCGAATCAGATCCTCAGCTTGTAAGAGGCCACCGGTATAGAGAAGATACTCTAAACGTCGCTAGAATGATGTTAGAAAGTGTAGAATAATAGATCCTGTAGGTTGCAGTGCAACACAAAACATCTTCGTATAAATCAATCAAATTAAAAGTAGAAACTCGTTTTGGGAAAGAGCACAAAAAATATATGAAAACCTTCTTGTTTCTAGAATGACTCTCTGCGAAGGAGTGGTGAGCATTTTGGACCACTGTCCCGGGAACTCGAGTTCGATTCCTGAGCCCGGCAAGAGAATTTTCTCAATGTGGACTGGTTCACCCAGCCTAAGTGATTAAAATTGGTGATCTACTTGGATTAAGAAGTAGCGGCCTCAGATCTAGAAAACCAAGATGAAGTTTGAGAGGAACCGTTGTATTGATCATACTACATATACCGTAGTAGTTCTGGTCCTTCTAGGGTGTTGTGTCAGAGGTCCTTGTTTCTAGATCCGAGATCAAGAATCCTCGAAATCCTGAGAGAACTAATATTCCGAAGAATAGAATCAAATACCACAGAAGCAGCATTGATATATTAGAATATTCAGATGGTGGAGATCAAGATGAAAGAATTTCTTAGTTTTCTTTGAACACTCAAATAACGATTGGTGATTCTAACACGGAATACAACACCGAAAATACCTCAGTCAATTCACAACACTTAGTGGAATATGTCGTCCTCTTAGGAAGGAAATTCTAGGAAAACAAAGATGATGGGTTGGTAAGTTCAAAAGACAAATCCAATCCATACATAACAGGAATTTGGAAAATGGGAGCTTTCATTAGAACGAATGTCTTACATCATAGATCTTCGGAGGATATTACTGAAATTTATCAAGAAACTTAGTAGGAAAATGGATCAAATTATTTAGGACAGCCATCTCTCCTTCAAGTTAATTACTTATTAGAGAATATGTTAAAAAAGAATATTCAATTTAGTTAAACATTAAATCATGAAAAAAAAATCATTTAAAGTTTGTGTAATTAAAGAAGAAGAAAAAAAGATAAGGAGAAGAAAGTTTTTGAGGAAGAAGGCAAAGCTGTTGGTTTCATAATTTATCTCCCACCACACACACACACACACACACAAACAGATAAAAACAAATAAATCAGAGTTTACTAAAACTCATTTCGGTTAAGAGATGAGAGTTGAGAGAATGCTGTTTGTTCATAATGCTCTCTAACACATTTCTTCATAATTTTTTATTCATTTCTAATAAATTTTTTATAAAGATAAAAAAAAAAAAAAACTTTATGCTGTATGCGGAGAAATAATAATAAAAAAAAAGTTAACAAAAAAAAAAAAACAATTTTTTTGAGAGAATGTTTTAAAGAAAGTAAATATTGAAATAAAAAAAAAAAAAATGGAAAAAGAATAACATGGACCAAAAAAAATTTAAAGCGAAATCGATTAACAAGTCCTTGACCCGTCAAAGGTTCGCATCCCGTCCCAGGCGAGAAATTTGTTTCCATTGAATTGGATACCTATCAATTGAAATAAATATGGATGTGCTCTAAATGGCCTCAGATGACGAAAAAGACGTTAAAAATGAAAATAAAAGTTCTTGACCCATGGTAAAGCATTTAGCTTCTTATGCTAGAGATCGAGGGTTCTGCTTCCGTCCTAGGCGAGAAATTTCAATTGATTTGGGCTACCGATCAATGGCGTCAAAAAAACTCAATATAGTAGATTCCACAAAATAACGAAAATAACCCCAAATGACATCCATCATTTTTGTTAAATTGATCAACGGACGAAGTATTTTTATAATGAGTTCCTCTTAACACTCAACCCTTGAGTTATTCAGGTTAAAGGCATCCTCAGTCAAAGACTCTTCAATATCACCCTAACTATTCCGGGGGATGGGATTATTTCCCAGAATGACAATCTTGAATAATTTGCATCAAGCTGAATCCAAAACCAACATACATATCTTCCTCACACAGATATACTTTTCTACATGTTATTATTTTTGTTACAGCAGGTTCAAAACGGCTTCAAACCTGGGATTCTTCTGTGAGACCTTAGTCTTGATTGAGAAACCTTCGCTTTGGTAGTAGGACACTGTTTCTCAGCTCCAGGATTCTTACAATTTCTTCATTTCGGTGAGCACATTTATAATTTATGGTTAGATTTGTTCATTAAGGGTAAAATTATATATATACAATATTTATATCCGTATTCCACAACCATTCTCTATTGTTATAATATATAAAATTGATGGAACAGTAATCAATCATGTTGTCAATTACAGTGTTATTTATTGTATATTATTATAATAATATTATCCACTCACTATAAGCCATCAACAAAATGTCTAACGGAAAGGGCAGTTAGAACTTTAAATGATCCGATGATGATGTCTTTTTATTTGTATATAGAAAGGATGGGTTTCATGAGGAACTGCATGCTCTGCACCAAGTCGGAATCAATTCTATTTAAGACTAAATCAATTTGGGTCCGGAGTTTCTCCCACTTTACTCCCCTAAGAGGATACTTCAGCGATGTTGAATTATTTGCGGTAATCTGGACTTGTACCCGAATTGTGTTGAAACTTCACAACCATAATCCGCACTAAGCCACTTGCTTCTTCTTTTGCACATAAGAACAGCCCACATGAATCCTCAAGAAGAACATCATCTGAGTCTTATATTGTCGTAAGACCCGATTTAGAAGAAAACGGACTCATCGGCCATTAAATAAAAAGAATAGAAGAGAAATTTTCTTTAAGTTGAGGAAGTTTCTAGCAAACAACGGTATGAAACTGTAATTCTAAAAAAGAAAACTGATCCCTTTTTTTATATGGGTTTTAAAATAGAAAGCTTCCAGTCATGTCAAACAGCTACCCACCATTGCTGGGGCAGCCCTCCCAGTGAATTCACCTACCGACAACAAATGCCCGGAGTGACTAGTCCGGAAAGGTTTCGGATGTATCCTTCCCGAATATAAGGATTACTTGATGGTTTATGATTGACAAGCCATAAAATAATTACCATCAAATTATTCCTTAAAGAACTTCTCAACTAGGGGTAACAACATTTTTATCACTCTTTTAAGTGACAACTGAAAAAGACCGAAACGTTAATAAAAGAAATTACTAAATATCGTAAAAAAATTTTTTTAATTAGAATTCCATCGATGAGAGGTGATCCAGTTCTCCCCAGCATTCCCTTTTCCCATCGTCCTAGTCGTTCCCAAGGGTCCTTGTGAGGTATTGTTGTATCGGCTGGCATCGACCAGCTGCTCCCCGCCCTTGGGGGCTTCGGCGGCGGTGACTGCCACGCCCGGGCTCAATGAATTCCACCCTCAAGGGAGGGAGGGGGAGAAAATCTCCCCTCACCTAACATAAATCACCTCTGACTTTTAACCACCTGCAATCTCACCTCACTTACTGCTGCTAATACAAAATTTTATGCTCATATTTTGTATGCTTTGAAATATTGGTTATTTGTTGAGTTTAATAAAATATTAAATTACAAAAACAAAAAACTGATTTAGTTACCAATGATCTCATGGAATTGTTAGAGGTCAAAGATTCGCTTCCTGTTTCAAGTGATAAAAATAGCTGAAGATTAATAAATTAATAAATAAGTACGGGGTCTAAAGGCCTCAGATACTGATACCGAAATATCACAATTCAAATTTAGGCTCCTTTTAACCCTAGTAGTTCGTTAACCAGTAGTCACCCATCGGATCACATTGGTAGTCCAAGTAAAAAAGAAATGAAGAATAAAGAAGTATCTTAAGTTTTAATTATTAAATTTCTTAGATATCACACAAATTTGATGCCTTATCCATTTAATTTACTCTATTTCATATATCAATGTTTCATTTCATCTCATTTTATTCTGTTTCTTTTGGATGAAATTCAAAGTTAGGTTTATTGCCTTCAATTTGGACATTCTTTTTCTACCTGTTCACTACTTGGTGTATATGTTTAATGACCAAATTAAATGTTCGTAGTATACTTATGAAAAACAATATCCTTGACGGACATCTGATTCCACATGAAACTGGAATTTTCTTCCTATTTGAATGTTGGTTGAACTTGTTTTCATGAATTTGTATGTAGTATGACGTTTAGATACAAGGATAACAGAAATATACAGTATTTTTCAATAAAATTAATGAAATAACGAATTTAAGGATTCTTCAGTAGTCATCAATTGGATCACATTGGTAGTCAAAATACCCAAGAAATGAAGAATAGAGCAATATCTTAAGTTTTAATTATTCGATTTCTTAGATTTCACACAAATTTGATGTCTTATCCATTTAATTTACTCTATTTCATATATCAATGTTTCATTTCATCTCATTTTATTCTGTTTCTTTTTGATGGAATTCACAAGGTTCTAATAAAACTACTAAACTTAGAAAAGACCGTACAGTGGAATTGAGTTAATCGTCACGGAATTAGACCAGTTTTTTGGTGAATACTGGCCTAATCATGTTAGTAAAAGTTCCAATAATACTTAAGGCAGAACGTACAGTGGATTAGAAGAAAAATCAAATCAATTGGTAGTAGGTAATTTATTTTATGAAGATTCCAATAAGATTCCTGGACTTGTTCAACAAACAGATGAATTGAGATTTGGATCTTTATTATTATTAATAATTAAATAAAATTTTCAAAGATTTTTTTTTCATCAACGATCGAGGAACAAGTTCTTGTCTCTCTCCTAGAGAGTAAAATCAACTTCTTCTAATTAGATCAAAAAGTTTTCTCTCTGCCGTTATTTTATTTAATAAAAATTAAATTAATTACCACTTTCAGGTTACACTTTGCCAACTCCATCTTTGATAAAATTAATAATCTCATTAAATTCAACAACCGAAGAGGGAGGGGATGAGGAAGGCACAAACTTCCCAAATCCTTCTCTCCATTTTGTTTTTGTTTTTGGATGACTTCCAGGTATGCAATGCATGTACAAATTTGTTGTTCTTGTTGTTGTTGTTGTTGCACATGCGCAAGCAAATGAAATGAATTTTTCTTTTTAACTTCTTCCTTATCTCTTAATTAATAATTCAATTACAGAATTTGTTTTTAGTTTGTTTAAAAATTTCTCCCGATAACTTTGTTATATAAAACAAAATTAACCAAAAGTTTGTTTCATCTTAAAAAAAAAAATAAATAATCTATTCAAAACTTTTCTAATCTCATTGTGAAATTTTTAATTATTATTAAAATTAAAATTTTTTGTTTTGATTAAATTTTCTCTTTAACAAACAACAACAACAACAAGAAAATCAAAAGATCAAAACTTCTCTAAAATCTACTTGATATTCAGGTTATTCACTTGAATCTAATGGAATTTTGTAATAATAAATTTTGTTTTTTTGAGAATAAAGAATAGAGCAATATTTTGTTTTAATTATTAATTTCTTAGAAATCATACAAAATTGATGCCTTATCTATCCAATTTATTTTATTTCACATATCATCTTTTCATTTCATATCATTTTATTCAGCGTCTGTTGATGAAATTTCTCGGATTTCAAACCAAATTTTAAATTTTGTTTGAAATCTGATAAATTTTATCAAACAAATTTTATCTATCTACTTTACTAATTTCATATATCAATTTTTCATTTCATCAATTTTTTTTTTAAGTTCAATGAATTTATTTTGAATAATGAGAAAAGGAACAAATTATACAATACTTGACATAATATGGGATCTCTTCTTTTCCCATTATTCAAACAGAAATTCATTTTTTTGTCTTTTTCGGTATCTAAGGCCATTTAGACCCCACTCCTATTTAATTCAAATGATTGGTACCAATTCAATTGAAATACACTTTTCTCGCTTGGGACTGGAAGCGAACCCGGGACCCCAGAGCACGAGATGGTAATATTTTCATTATGAATTACTTAGATATCGCACAAATTTGATCTTATCCATCTACTTTAATATATTTCATATATCAATTTTTCATTTCATCTTATATTTATTCAGTGTCTTGTTAGATAAAATTTCTCGGATTTCAACATCAAATTTTAAATTTTGTTTGAAATCTGATAAATTTTATCAAACAAATTTTATCCATATACTTTACTATATTTCATATATCAATTTTTCATTTCATCTTATTTTTATTCACTATCTGTTTGATAAAATTTCTCGGATTTCAAACAAAATTTAAAATTTGGTTTGAAATCCGAGAGACACTGAATAAAAATGAGATGAAATGAAAAATTGATATATTAAATATAATAAAGTAGATGGATACGACCAAATTTGTGCGATATCTAAGTAATTAATGATGAAAACCAAACATACTTTTTATTCTTGAATGAATTTCGTTTGAATAATGAGAAAAGGGAACAATTATGAGATAGATGTCATAATATGAGACCTCTTCTTTGTACATTTATGGAGTTGTGGTCTTTATGGTTGTGTGGCATGCCAGTTACACTTTCCAACAATTACACGTCCTGCTATTTTTGTGATCTAAAGCTCAGGTACTAGATTTGATTCCAACGAAACATTTAATAACCACACATACAGCTGAAAAAAATTTATGACCTAATATTATTTCCTTTTGAGAGTGTTTTAGTGTAACTAACAAACATTCAGCCGCCACATTTAATTTATTCTATTATTTTTGACAATAGAAAAAGGGGGCGTGTTGTAAACAGTCAAAGTTTGAATTTTCAAAAGATTTATATGGTTTAGTAGTTTGGCCGGCCATACATGACAACACGATACGCTTATTTTTCTGCCAGTGAGTGTGTTTAGTGTTTACACAACTCATAATTTGGTTTGACGACAAGAGAGGAAGGGTGGAGGATGAAATGTGTGTGTTTTCTAAATAGAAAACAAACCCTCGGATGGAAATAAATTGAAATGAAATTTGATATTTGTTCGGAAATGTCAATTAATGAGAATTGTATTAAAACAAGAACATTCTGCAATCTTAGAATTGATGATCCAATAAAGGAATGTTTATCGATTTCATTTCAATACCAAACTACTTGAAATTGAAATCACTAAGTTCAAAATAAAGTTAATAATATCAAGCCTAAAATTATTGATTTTAAAAACAGAAACCGTATGATGTATTTTCCTGCAAGATCGTCTTTAAAAATCAAATTTCAAAGAGTCTAAACGGCAACAGTTGTTGATATAGGTTAGTGGATGTCTAAGTGATCAAGTCACCTTAGAAAAGGTTGGAAACTTTTTTTTTTTATATAATTGAAGGTTGATCCAGGGATATGAGTTTGTGACGTCCATATTTGGAAAACTAAATATCAAAGAGGAAGGTATGTTAGGGCATTTCTTTGAACGTTGGGTGTTTTGGATTTGTACATTTCGGAGATCTTTATTTAGTTTTTTTTTTTTTTTTTTTTGTCACAATTGTTGTTCATACTGTTTTCAATTTTTTAGAACTTTGAGTAAATGACATACCTTATAACGGCCATAGCAAACACCCAATTCCTCAGTTTACTGTTACAGCGTCCTTGAGCTTAGTATTAAGCTTACTTCGATCAAAAAACAAAAACAAAAATCGAATGGTTCTTAGGCGATTCTTCGGGAGTAATTAGTCATGGGTAGCCCCGAGACAAAACCACCTCGTCATTTGAATTTTGTTTTCTTTTTAAATTACAAATCTGTAATATACTTACGAAGTTTAATGCTAAGTTTACTTCCTCAGGATATGGAAGCTGCAACATTAAAGTGGGAATCTGGACGTTCTCTATGGCAAGGACCAGGTATGTTCTTTACTCCAAGTTTTAATTTGGAAAAACAAATGGAAAACGGTTATGTGATAAAAAATAAATAAAGTGGCACTTAGGTCCTTTGTAATACCACAGATACCAATAAGGTCCTTTGTAATAACATAGATACCTTGTGGTGAGATCATCTCTCACTTTCTTACCCCAGGAGAAGACATCGGAACTGGGGTATAAAACCTAGATTCCTAATCCATAGCTTATCTGATTAGCTAAGAGTTTCCTTAATGTGAGTCATAAATATGAATTACCTTTAATTCTAAATTTTGAATTTCTCTCAGAAGGACTAAGTGTCCAAAAATTTACATTAATATCATTAAACTTCGTACTTGTAGTAAAGATACGTAGCTTGTGTCCGTTAAATAATCAAATGGTGGGGACATATTTTGTTGAATTGTTAGTTTTATAAAAACTCTGTTTCTTTTCCACAGGTTATCCACTATTTGGTTATTTTTTTAATTTTTATTAAAATTGGAAAGTAGTAGTATTATTGGGTAGTAGATATACCAACATAAAATTGAACTGTTGTTTCCTCTAATCGATCGTCCAATAGTCTTTAGAAAAATAGTGACTATCGAAATGATTTAAGGTCTAATGGAGACTATTGATGAGCTTCTCTGACGATCTGTTCATTCTTCTTTAAGTCGAGTAGTTTTATTACTATTGTATTTAAATCGTTTTTTGTTCTTTCTTCTTTGGATTATAACATTTGTGCTGATGTCATTTTACGACAAGTATAAGAATCACACATTTGCAGTTTCATGCTTAGTCTAACTCTTCAAATCGATACCACCTTTCTTTCAAGCATCCAGACGCAGTAGAAAATAGTGAGATAAAAAATAATGTAAAGCAAGATGACACATGAAATACATATAATATTCTAAATAAATGAAGAAAAATTTTGTAATAACTTATCAACTGCAAAGCAAGATAGATTTGCAGTTCCATGCTGAGTTAAGTCTTATTCTTCAACCAAAAAGATACGTATGTAGGCATCCAGAAGAAGTAGAAAATAATGAGATTTGCTTTTAGATTAAAATATAAAAATATGCAAGGCAAGATTGACACATGAAATACATTTCATATTCTGATATATAAATGAAGGACCAAAGATAAAAGTCTCTTAATAACTTTGCAACTGCTAAGCAAGAGACACATTTGCAGTTTCTTGCTGAATTAAAGTCTAATTCTTCACCCAAATAGATACCCATGGGCTCAACTAGAGAATTTGACTTGCCCCCCCGGGGCGTGGGACCAGCTATCCTCCGGGGAGCCTGGAAAGCCCCATATTTTCTCAATTTTTCTTGGGACAGGGAGCTTTTCTGGAGGGGGAGGCGCCCCCCGGCACCCCCTAGTTACGCCCATGTAGATACCCCAATTTCTTTTATCCAACCCAACAGTATCTAATTTATGTCTTCATAAAGAGAACAAATAACAATTTTAATAGCTGGAATTGAATTTTTTTCTTCATTCATCTACGCTTAAAAAAAAGAAAGATTTTCTTTCCCTACTCTGTTTTTTTCCCCCTAAATTATTACACCCTCACTATCTCTATCTCACTTTCCTGTGTTGATGTTTTCAAGCAAAGTATCCAATCTGTGAGAGGTAGATTTTATTCCCGAACAAGGATGCGCATATATCTCGGGCCATTTGGCAGTGAGAGAGATTTGATAGTTTGTTTGCGTCTATAAAAACTCAACCATCATCGCACATGGTCTGTCTGTCTCTCTCTCTCTCCAATATAAAATTATATGATTGTAACATAAAACGGGTCCTCAGCTCTTCTCTAGAGATTATAATTCAAGTGACAACAGCGCTATTAGTTTTATTGATGTGAACTGTTAAAATGACCAACAGTTGGAAATTGATTAAAAAAAAGGAGGGAAAAACGACATCTGTGTTTGTTGAAAAAAGAACATTAAAGTTTAACAAACACAGTGAGTATTGAATTAGAACATTTAGATGTGCTCTATTCAAGAAGGGGGGGGGGGGGGGTAAAGGAATGGATGGGTATCACCTCCCTACTCCAAAAGAACAAATTATTCGTTTTTTTAGGTTTCCTGGTTAATTGCTAAGTTTTCCGTCAAGCAAACCCATAAAATTTGATTTTTCAATTATTGGAAAAAAATTTACCCTCAAGTTCTTTGGATTCTGACAAGTCAAAATTTCGAGTTCATTTTTTTTTAAATAGCCGATAGTCCAGAATTCCTTTTATTATACACGAGGAAAATACAAACCAATGTTGACATAAGAAATAATATGTTATTATTTGAATTGTAAAAAGAAAATTTGTAAATATACCCAAAATCTTATTTAAAGATCTAAATTAAATTAAATATTGAAATAAATTAATATTCATTGTCAAATTGTAAAGTTTTTAGTGTAAAAAAAAATGCATTCTGCATTCTATTAATTCCAACAATAACACCTACCGAAACTTTTCTGGTTTTTCTGGTTAATGATTGGGATTTAAAAACTAATAACTTATTCAAATTTAGGATTATGATAATTTTTCTGTGATTAAAGAGGATTAGAAATCCTTATCCGGTTTGAAGGACCAAACAAAAGCAGGTTATTTATTATTCTTCATTATTAAAAAGAATATTACATTTTAACCAAAATTCATATTTATATCTCTTTTTCCTATTTATTTTCCATATTAGTTTATTTTTACACCAAAAACTATACAATTTGACAATAAATATCAATTTATTTCAATATTTAATTTAATTTAGATCTTTAAATAAGATTTTGGGTATATTTACAAATTTTATTTTTACAATTCAAATAATAACCTATTATTTCATATATCAACATTGGTCTGCATTTTCCTCTCAACCTTCACTTTGAACAGTATTTTGCAATGGAAAAGAAAATTTATAGGTTATTAGATAAGTAGTAAAATCATATCAATGATCAAATAAGTTTTCATCGAGTTATATATATTTATGAAAAAATAAAATAAAAACAGAGAGAGAAAGAAAGAAGGCACTAAATCGATTGTCAATATTTGTTTCTTATGTTTGTATAGTGTTGAGTAACTCACCCCATCTATTTCACCTACACTCTTTGGCATGTCCCAGTGGTCCTTAAGGAACCTATACTTCTTTTTACAATACTTCGTTCTGAACGTCTCTTGTGACAAAGTTAAGGTTTGAAAGGGCAAATATTCAATGGAGGAAAAGAAAGAGGACACAACAAGAAAGAAAGTGAGGCACTTGCTGCTCCATCGGTAGGTAAATAAATACAAAATCAATGAAATAGAAAAAAAAATACGTATATTCATAAGTAATGGATGATTATTCTGATTTTATCTGTCATTTAGAATAGCGGTTACTAACACGGTTCCTCTAACAGAGACATCAAAATTTGATTTGATTAATAAAAATACATGGTGGAATTGCGGTTTTTGAGGTGTTCCATGATCACAAAAGGTTTGGCAAACTTTTGGTGGCGGTGAAGTATTTCTAAGAGTTCCGTTATCAAAATCAACAGATTTGATCAATAAAAATGCAAGTTGGAAATGGGGTTCCGCAAACCCTTTAAGAAATGTACAATTATCATAGAAAAAAGTTTGGCAACAGATTGGCGGCGGTTATTCAAGTGTTCGGCTAACAAATCAATAAAAATGCATGATGGAATTGGGATTCCGCAAAAGAGTACGCAGTTTCTGAAGAGTTCCATGATCTTAAAAAAGTTTGGCAACCGCTTGACGGTTATTACTAAACTGTTCCTAAGGCTTCCACTAACAAAGGCTTGTTTGTTGATCAATAAAAATGCAGAGTTCAGCAAAAACGTAAGAGGTTTCTGAAAAAAAGACGATATTTTGGAAAATTTCTGTTTTTGAATTTTAGTGTTTTAGTTCTTTTTTTGATAGTAAGATAACTCAAGATGCTGAATTATTTTTTGTTTTATTTGGAGATTGTTAGTTTTATAAACATTGATATCAAAGAGGCTTGTGGCCAACCAGATAGGCTATGTAACACAGTTACATCTTACAGCAAAAAATTATCGAATATTGTTTGTTAGACTCCTTTTGGAGTGGGGAAATGGGAGATAATGTGACCTCTAAGGTATCAAAAAGGTCCTTCTTATTGGCCTAAGTTAGCCTAGTCTAATCGTAGGACCAAAAGAAGATAAAACCTCTATTTTTTGATAACCACTTCTTCTAGCCAAATTTTGGAGGAAATCAATGAGACTGATTTGGCGAGAAAACTTTCTTAGTCTGCTGCATTCTATTAATTCTAACAATAACATCTACCGAAACTTTTCTGGTTCTCTTCTGGTTAATGAATTTTAGGATTGGGATTTAAAAACCAATATTCAATATTATGATCATTTTTCTTTTTCTGTGACTAAAAAGGATTAGAAATTTGAATCCTTATCCCGGAATTCTGCTTGAAGGACCAAACAAAAGCAGTTATTTAATATTACATTAAAAAACATTTATTCATCAAAATTAAAAATAGGACTTTGAACTCGAATTGTGTTATAATACAGAGCTTATCTAATTAACCAACAAGTATAAAATGAACTTGTCTATTTTTTTAAATCGATATTGTCGATTTTTCGGAATATGCAGATCTTTACGTGCCTTACAGTTCCAGAAGATTGTCTGGCCGAAGATGTAATTATGGAATTGAGAGGAAGGCTCGAAAAATCAATGATTTGGTGAGAAAACTTTCTTAGACTGCTGCATTCTATTAATTCTAACAATAACACCTACCGGAACTTTTCTGGCTTTTCTGTTTAATGAATTTTAGGATTGGAATTTAAAAACCAATATTCAAATTTAGGATTATGATCATTTTTCTTTTTCTGTGACTAAAGAGGATTAGAAATCTTTATCCGGTTTGAAGGACCAAACATTCTTCGTTATTAAAAATAATGTCACATTTTAACAAAATTGTATTTGTTCTATTTTTAATAAATAAAAAAATAGCATCGCTTAAGCGTGAAATCAATCCATTTCTGGCGTTTAGAGAGACATTGATGTCTCTCTCTGCCAATTATCTCGATCAATATGCAATGCATGACTGGATTTGTCAACTACAGTAACTGTTAGGTAGGTCTGAGGAGGGTCTGCTGGGGATGGGGGCTTTTGTAGGCTTATGACGGACGCAGCTTGACTTAATTGCTCATCACTCCATGCTTTGTGTTTAATCAGTTAACAAAGAGCTGGAATGGGGTCTTGATCAACTTAAGGACTCTATCTTATATTATTTAAATATCAATAAATATGAGTACAAACAAAGTGAAAGGTGGAAATTAATGAACAGTCTTGATATTTGAGAAAATTGACAAGTAAAAATAAACACAATCATTCAACGTTGGTTTTATTGTGGCAACATCGTACTCAAATAAAAAAAAGAGTTGCATGTGTGTGTGTGTGTGCATATTTGTCTTGCCTAGTCTCTCTCGTTGCATATATAAATTTAAAGTGATTCTCCGACAGGGGTGGGAGGTCATTGATAGGTAAACACAAACTGCCCTCAGTAATGTTTGTTAGGGTAACGCCAAGTTTACCTTTATTGTTAACCATGTATCTAACTCTACCGGGTGGGACATAAGTTGAAGACAAACAAACACTCAAGCATAATATTTATTTCCTAAAAAAAAAGGTTTATAGAACCTCTAAATAAATCCTAAAAAAAAATTGAATCAATTAGAATTAACAACTGCAAAGCAAGAGTGACACATGGAATTAATATTTTTTTATACGAATATGAATATGATTTGACCTATTTTTAACAAGACGTGAGGATTTTAACCTCAAAGTTATGACAAATCAATGAAAGATTCTCTTTCTAAAAATATATATACTTGAATATCGGAAAACAATTGGAAATTGAAAACCAAGTTTTTTTTTTTTGAAGGTAGGAAGAAAAAAGAACACTAAAGATCGATTTTACATAAAAATCATATTATAGAGATATATTTGGAGTAACTGTTCCAATAAGGCTATTAGACTTGCTGCCGTGCTAGATATAGCACGGTGTATCCAAATTTATATAATGCCTCAGAATTCGACTATCTCGAGATAGGATCAGGAACTTTAAATTACGTCGGTGAATCCAAGTTCAAATCCACTTCATGGCAAAAATTTATTAAGCTATTAGGTAAGTCTTCTAGTACTTTATTATTATTTCCAATAAGTTACATCCAGAGTAATAACAGAGTATAAATCCAAGAGACAAATGACTGAATGATCAATAAATTTGAAATACAAATTTTTCTGCTGTTTCATTTTCTTTTTTATTTACAACATTACAGCCCAATACTCTAACTATTTGGGAGTAGAGTTTTCCTCGTTGGGGGCCACTAAGAATCTAATACTAAATCTAAAAATGAAATGTCGAATCTCCAAGACCAAATTTTCCGAAGCAACTGTGAAATCAATCCTATTCTTCAAAAATGTGTCTTCATCAAAAAGTAAGAGTTGAGTTCTTCAAATTAATGCTCAGTCATCCAAAGAATACACCACATGTGTCGTCTAGAGACAGGAAGAATACACGACAAGTTAAAATAGCCCTAAAATATGTTTATCCGTAATAATAGATTAACCAAAATGAGTTTTCTAAAACTCAAAGAACTCCAGGGATATAAAAACAACAAATATGGATGGAATTTGGTATCTCAATTGATTAAATCAATTGAGTGAAGAGAAACATATAGAAATAAATAAAGTAAAATTAACAAATCACGTACTGCTAAAGACGCGTTGAAAAGAAAACTTCTGGGAAAAAGATATGGAGGAATAAGTAGACAGGTGTATTCAAACTTATATAATGCCTCAGAAATCGACTATCTTGGGAACTAAGGTTCCTTTTGACAGGGCTGAAAAACTGCGAGTAAGTGGAAAAAACCTTTGATTGAGTTGTGAAAAAATCATTATCGGTCAGAGAGCCGGAGTGAGAGTCACTCAAAAAACAGCAAAAATCTGCAGTCCGTGCCCTGCCTGTGACTTTGCTAGAGGGAAGATTTCTGGAAAGAGATTTATAAAATCCCCCATCTGGAGTTATCAAACTGAAAGAGACAAACCAGATATCTTTTTACAAAGGCATTTTGGATTTTATGAGGTATTGCTCCTTCTAAGCCACCCGGCCCACACCTTTCGGCAGATCCCGGGTTACCTAGTCGGAGGTAATGCTACTTCTCAGCTACCAGACCCACACCTTTCGGCAGATCCCGGGTTACCTAGTCGGAGGTAATGCTACTTCTCAGCTACCAGACCCACACCTTTCGGCAAGATCCTGGTCGGTATCCAGTCGGAGGTAATGCTCCTTCTCAACCACCCGGGCAGTTTCTAGGTTACCCTGTCGGAGTAATTAAGGCAGATACGCCATTTAAAATTGCGCCCTAATGTGTCTGTGGAGTGAGATTTTCTTCCATTTTCCTACCCTAAGAGGAGACTTTGGCAATTTTTGCAACAAGCTGGATTCGAACCCGAGTGGTGTTGAGACTTCAGGTCCATAATCCACAGCTTACTGACTTAGCCACTTACCTTCTTTTACAAAGTCATAAGAAGTAGGTAATTGGTAATCTAACTTGATGTACCCTCTAGAATATTAATTGATTTAAAGACTTAAACATGAATCCATTGTTTTTTTTTTCTTTTGATAGAATTATAAAAAAAGGAATTTATTCATACAAATGTATCTAGTCGATTTGTAGGAGCAAAATGGTCCCAAGTAATTAAAATAAGTATCACATCATATTCCAAGAGCTTAAAAATAGGGGCATATTCAGACATAATTAAACATGTATTACAGTAACGAATTGAATATAAACTACCAGATTTTATTAGACTCTCAGCCAAGGGATGAAAATATGTTAATAAGTGTCGTAAGGACAATTGAGAAATCAGATTTTAATATAAAACTCTACCATCAAATTCCATATGGATTAATAAATTCTCAACTTTTCTTTGGTTTTCTTTTTTTTTTTTTTTTTGTAATTGAATTTGGAAATTCAAATAACAAGATATAGAAAGAAGAAAGAAAGAAAAAAAAAGCTTTCCCCTCCTACAAACAGTTATTGAATTAAGATAGAAGACAAAAAAGAATCTCAAATAAAACAAAGCATCTGGAATGCAATAAGGTTCCAACTTCTTAACCTTTATTGACTTTCTTTAAAAAAAAAAGATATTTTCAAATTAAATGAAATATTATCTGTCAACTTGAAATCAAAATATTTACTGCTTCAGTAAGGAAAAATTCTGTGATCATCTTGGTAGTGATTTGTAGCTTTCTTGGATGGATTTAATGAGGTATTGGTACTTCCCAGCCACCTACACCTCTCGAGAGGTCAGTTAAGTGTCGACCGTCTTTTTCTACGTTGTGTGGATAAAGGTACGTGTTGGGTAATTACCGCGCACCTTCAAATATTCCTTCTCTCGCCAGCTACAGATTTTTATAAATCTACAAGTTCAAGTTCTTAATGGTCTACCCAGGCGAAGAAAGAAGAAGATGCGAGCAGTCATGATTTAAATGCCAGGTGAGCTGCACTTATTTCTATTTAAATATTTCCAGTGCCTCATCTATATGTGCGTTGTGACTATTCCTTTCTTTATTTTTTACACTGCCTTTTAATACAGTCCATATTTAAATTCCATTCTGAGCCATCGATCATATTTGGTCCTTCGAGCCGGATATTTTTTGATAATCTTTGCATTCTCATGGGGCTAAGATCTTCTCATCTCATCTAGTTGGCCAGTGCTTGGGTAAGAAACAAATTTTCCAAGAATCATATTCTTCTCTCATATGAAAATAGAATATTCGACTCATTTGAATATCTATTTATTTTTTAGTTTATTTTTAATATATTTTCTCAGTTAATTTCAGAAAATTATATTAAAATTTTATTTATTGAATGAAATTTTTATTTAAACATAGCTGATAAAATAATTCAGAAATAAGAAGTCAAAAAGGAAACTAGATTTGCACGATTGCAATCAGTATATGAATTTATTAAAAATTCTATACAAGATTCAACTAAAAAAGATGAAATCCTTCCTTATCCTCGGTGCGACTCTTTCGATTATCGTTGAACAATAATCTTTGAATTAGTCGTCAAAGAAAACGTACCTTAAGCGGGATGAGCTGCCGATTATGGATCTGAAGTTTCAATAGGACTCGAGTTCAAACAATTCAAGATTGCCGAAGGGGTTGGGAAGCTGGAGAAATTCTGACCCCACAGACAGAATGGGACCAAATTTGAGCCTTAAATGGAAAAGACTTTTTTAAGTTTCTGAGTAATTATCACAATTTTACGGTTTTTGGTAAACCCGGCAGGGTCATGTAGCTGAAAAGATCTTCATGGAATTCATCCATCCATCTACGCACTAGCCTAAGTCTTCTTCCAAAGTTTCCGGTTCTTTGTTGTAATGGAAGTTTATGCCGTGTAGAATCCGGAGAACTGATTCTCTAAAAACCTGAATGGGTTTCCTTGGGGAAACGGTGTTCCTATTTCGACGTTCTCACGAGTTCTAACCTCCTAGTTCTTTTTTTAATAGGTACGAAATTTACTGGAACGGATATTCTGAGTAAATATCACAGTTTTACTGTTTTTGGGAAACCGGCCGAGAGGGTCAGGTAGCTGGGAAGTTCTTCATGGAATTCATCCATCCATCTACGCACTAGCCTAAGTCTTCTTCCAAAGTTTTCGGTTCTTTGTTGTAATGAAAGACTATGCCGTGTAGAACTGATTCTCAGGATAATCTAAAAACCTGAATGGGTTTCCTTGCGGGGTGGTGATCCTATTTCGACTTTCTCTCGAGTTCTAACCTCCTAGGTCTTTTTTTAATAGGTACGAAATTTACAAACTCATAAAAGTATGGTATTACTAGATGGAATTCTGAGTAAATATCACAGTTTCACCGTTTTTTAAAGAAATACTCTGAGAACCAGGTCTCCATTACAAGGGAAACATTGAACCCAAAATTCAAAATCAAATACTACCCAAATAAAAAAACAACTTACCGAAGTTGACGGATGAAGCAACAGAGGCAGCAGTAGCAGCAACAAAAACAGATGTGATGTCCGACGTGACCAACAGTGTGGTTACTGTTGTTGCAGCGATTATGCTCTTCAGCATGTCGACGACCATACAAATGACGACACGAACTAGCAACTGGATATTCAACCCGCAGACAACATTGCCCACCTGGAAATTAAAATAAACTAGCTGCATTATCCGCTTTTGGTATGCTCATTTTTTAATTATTCATTTCTTTAACAAAGTTTTTTTATAGATAAAAGTTAAGACGTCTATTTAAATGCAAATTAACCAAAGTGCAAAGTATCTACCATGAATTTGACATCATTTTTCGACGATAGCTTCTTAGATCATTATTACGCTATTAACAAGGAGATTTATAAGCAAAAATTAGCTTAATTTACATGGATCAATCGTAATTTTTATATTTTTAGACACCATGTATATTCGATATTTTTTTTTTAATAGAAATAGGGTGTTATATTTTAAAATAATTCCATCCACTTTCTCTCTCTTTATAAAAGTCTATTTTTTTATATTTTTTTATTACGTATAGCTATATAATATCATTAAAATGAAGATTAATGTTATAGCTTTAAGTTCACTGCATTTAATAGAAATGGATTCATTATATAAACGCTCCCTGAGTACGTGATTGGAATCGCTAGGGCAATTTCTATTCTAAAGAATATATATAAAAAAAAAAGTTTGGAATAAAAAATATTAGTATGCTTAAGTATATTATAGCTTAAGGTTTAAGCAAATAGCAGTCAAGTGGACTCTTTTAAAGGGGAGGGATAGAAAGATAAAGGGGAGGGATAGAAAGATAAGAGTATTATCACGTAAGAGCCACCAAAACTCGTAATTTAAAAATAATGAAAATTTTATTATTTTTTTTTAACAATAAAAACTAAACAATTTGACAATGAATTTCAATATTTTATTTTACTTAGATCTTTAAATAAGTGTTTCAATATATTTAAAGAATTTTCTTTCTACAATTTAAATAATAACACATTATTTCATATATCAACATTAGTCTGCATTTTCTTCTAGAACGTTAGCATTTGTCTTGATTCATTCATAACTTAAATAAATGTGTGTTATAAGTTTCCTTGTCATTACTTTAAAGTTTTATTCTTCCAATGAATGAATCCCCATGACGTTTAACACATCATTTAGTTTTTCTGGTCTCTTGCAAAATCTACATGTTCGTTGATCCCTCGATGCCCATATCTCAGTCTTTCCCAAGTTCTTACTTTTTAAGATAAATAAATTTGAGAGTTTGTGTTTGATTGAGAGCTTTATCCTACGTCTACAATACAAATTACAACCAGGAAATAACGAATTGGGACTTCAGAGTTACCGAAATCAAGAAATTTATCCACACTGTCTTTGGAAGTTCTTAGGAGTCCCAATCCATGGTTTGATTCCTGATGATGCATTTTTTAAGACTATGATGAAGTAATAAAAAAAAATTAAATTTTTTAAAGTCATTTCACTAAATAGAAGCTATCAAAAAAAAAATTTAATCAATAATAAATATGAGATTTAATTAAAAGTTTTTTTTTGAGAGCAATGATTAGACAAAATTAAAATTGTTAAAAATAAATGAAAAAAGTTTGTTAGATTTTTTTTTTTTTGTTTAAATTATAATCAGTATATATAAAAAATTGATATGATTTAATGAATGGATATAATCAAAAATTTAAAATCCGGCTCGAAGGACCAAAATAATTATATATCTGATTTTAAGAACCAAACAAAAACGAAATATACAGAAAGAAAAGTCAGGAAGGAGAGTTTTGTTAAAAATTTCAGAAACAACGAGGGGGGGGTTGAAATCGATAGCGGGCTATCCAGGTAGTTTATAAAAAGTCTCTCAACTCAAAGTTTATTAAGAATAAAATTTCCAAATTGGATTTAATATTATTGATTATATAATTATGATATATTACAGTGTTACCAACATTTCATTCTAAACTAAAAAGTCTTTCCCCCACAGGGAACGTATATTTCCGTATAAAATTCCCTTGAGAGGGAGGCAAGCACAAACAGCAAAAGGCTGACTGGCAGACCTGGAATGGGACACCAATTGGGGACATACGAAACCTCAAGTCAGTAAAAAAAAAGGAAAATACGTAGAAGAGTTCCCTAAGGATTAACCTGCCTATGCCATTTTGCCAATTACAATTTAAACTGAAATTTAAGTCCATTAACTATATGGTTTCCTTTTAAATCAAATAAAGAAAACTAACATCTTAAAACAAGTTTTGGCCACACTGACGAGAAATACTGATTAATGAAACAATATTTAAAAATCCGCTAATCAACGTCCAGATGGATATTGAGATTCCTTTGGGTTAAAAAAAAAAACTGAATTTTAAGTCCATTAACTATATAGTTTCCTTTTAAATCAAATGAAAAATAAAACATCTTAAAATTAGTTTTGGCAAAACTGCAGAGAAATATTGATTTTTGAAACAATATTTACAAGTCCCGTAATCACGGTTCTAGGTGGATATTGAGAAATCTCGGCATATTAAATTACTTCGACTTCAAAAAAAACCTGAAATTTAACTCTTTGGCCAAACTGCAGAGAAATATTGATTTTTGAAACAATATTTAAAAGTCCCGTAATCAAGGTTCTAGGTGGATATTGAGAAATCTCGGCATATGAAATTACTTCGACTTCAAAAATAAAAAAACTGAAATTTAAGTCTTTGGCCAAACTGCAGAGAAATATTGATTTTTGAAACAATATTTAAAAGTCCCGTAATCAAGGTTCCAGGCGGATATTGAGAAATCTCGACATATGAGATTCCTTTGCCTTCAAAAAAATTTAATTAAAACAGCTATTTTCATTTTTTTTTTTTTTTAAACGAAGAAGAATTTTGACAATTCAATTATTTTAAAAGATAACTTCTCTTTCTAAAAAGCAAGAGGCTATTATTATCTTGCGTCGATCTTATTATTATTCGAAGGAGATTTTATTAATTAATAAACGCTTTAAGAAATTCGTCTCTCAATTCGTCTATTGTTCTCTCTTCTTCAAAGACAGTTCCAGGAAGAGGCTCCAGGCCTTTTCTTTACAAATAAATTCTATTTCAATTTTCATTAATTTTAATTAAATTAAAAAAAAAAAAAAAAAACTTTTCCGTGAAGTGAAACTTTAAAGCGATATTAAGGAAAGTTTCGCTACATAGTTTTTTCGCCACTACCTCAAAGAAATGAATTTTTTTTTTGTGTGGTTCCTTCCTTTCTATTTAACGTCCAGAGAGAGAGAGAGAGAGAGAGAGATGTATTTATTTCCTATCTCTCTATCTCTTCGACTTTCCGACTGCCATTAACCAGTAGAACATCACTTAAACATCCATTTACCAAAGCAAACATTTGCTCAAAAGGAAGAGAGAGTGAGAGATAGAAAAAAAAAAATACACTAACAATGTAAAAATTCAACATCATCTCTTTTATTATTATATTTAATGAAAAAGTTTAAATTTCATCCACTTTAAATAAAATATTCTCGAAAATTTATTTTTTTATTTTTTAGCAAAAAATTGTTATTTGAATTCATATTCAACAATAAATACGACGTGATTTGAAATTTTAACCAAAAAAAGTAAATAGGTATATTAAAACAAATCCCGTTTCATATGTTAATATTTGATTGCATATGCTTAGAATACGGATTAGCTTATCTTATTTTTTTGTTTATCAAAAATAATTAATTCTAGACCTTTATTTTAAAAATTGTTTAAAAATAAAATATTTATCCGGTAAATTATGAATTAAAAAAAATTATTGATATTGTAGTAAAAATTAATTAATTATTACATATTTATTTATTATTAATTATAACATTTTTCTTTATAGCGAATTTATCAACAATTTCTTTTCATTTATACCAACTTTTACTAAATAAAAACCCTATTTTAAAAAGTTTATTAAAATAAATAATGTTTTTATATTAGAAATATGATAATGTTTTATTAAAATTTATTTAATTAATATATTATACAGTTTTCCTCTTTTATTTAGAGAATAACTTTTTTTTTTGTTAGTGACATCTTTATTTAAGTTTTTTTTTTTTTTATACTAACAAGAGAATGAACAAACATTTTTTTTTTCAAACATGGTGATAATGTCTGGGCAGTAGAGTGTTAAAGGGAAGGGATGAGGGAAAGGGGAGTGTGAATTGTTTTCTTTTCTATTTTGTCTCAATAGAAGTTGAACATAAAATTTCTTAGCTGCATACTTAGCTCTCTTGTTGAAATAATAAAATTTCTCTAGCTAAAATATCTTCTCATTTGTTGTTGTTTCGCTTATTAACATTTCTTCTTATTATTTTTTTTTTGTTATTTATATGCAACACAAAAACTCATTACTTTAAACATAAATTTTTACATCAAATAATGAAAATTATAAAAAATGTCATTATTCCAAATATCTATTTTCCTTTGCAGATTAATTAAAAATGTCGACAATAGAGAAATGTTCTAAGGCAACATTTGTTAGAATGGCAGTAGACGAATTACGACTTAAGAAACATCTGCAATCAAAAGTTGACATATGAAACTTAATAAAAAAAAACTGGTTATAAAAAATTGATAAATCAAATTTTTTTCTTATTTAAGGTCTTTTTCGCCATTTATAGACCCCGTCTCTATTTATGTAGCCAATTCAATTTAAATAAATTTTTCCTGCATGGAACGGGATTAGAGTCCGCCAAATTCGAAAAATTACTATTTTGTTTTCCCCCTAAAAATATGGATTTGACCCTTTTTGGCTTTGTGATTGTTAAAAACTCATTACATTTAACATAAATCAAATAATGAAAATTATTATAAAAAACGACATTATTCCAACTATCTATTTTCCTTTGCAGATTAATTAAAAGTGTCGACAATACAGAAATATTCTCAAGGCAACATTTGTTAGAATGCCAGTAGACGAATTACGACTTAAGAAACATCTGCAATCAAAAGTTAACATATGAAACTCATTCTTAAATCATTTTTTTTTTTCTCTTTTTTTTTTATTTTTGTTTTATTTAAATATACTGTAAACGAATTGATGATATATGAAACAAGATATTTATCTTATATATATATAATTCTTCTGTACGTGTGTATGTGACTGAACTCCTCCTAAACAACTGAACCGATTTTGATGAAATTTTTTTTGTATATTTGTGAGAACACCGGACAGGTTTTGTTTCACAAATAACAATAAGTTAATGAGTAATTAACCGTTAAAATAAGAAAAAAATAAAAATTAGGAGAAATAGTTGCCATGGTAACAAAATATAAATATTTACCCATGTTTACAATTTTTTATTTATTTACATTTTGAATTCTAAAATATCGGCGTAAATTTTTTGTTTGTGTATCGGGGGTATCGGGAGAGTCCCGGAAAGGATATGATTCACAAAAAATCTTAAATTCATGAATAATTAACCGTTTAAATAATCTCTCTATATAAAAATGAATTGGGAAAAAGGTTTGTATGTATCGGTATGTATATATGTATATGTTTTATAGAAATCCACAATTTTCAATGAAGGCGAGCAAGGGGGGTCCAGGGGGCGCAGCCCCCTGGCTAGGCGTAAAGCCCCGCCGAAGGCGGGGCTCTGCGTCTAGTTTGAATATAAATATTTATTAAATTATTAATAACAATTGAAAATTTAAATTTGTGATTTAAAGAGTATATTAAAGATATAATATAAATAAGAAAATTAAACGTGTATATATCAATAATTATACGATAATAGTTGTGAGATTTATTTATTTTTTTAAAACTTTCTCTTTCTTAATATTAAAGGTCCCAGGATTTTGTTAAAAGAGAGGAGGGGGGTCGAATTCTTTGGTGTAGACGAGGGGGAGCAGCACATTCAGGGAAAAAATTATTTGTGATTAAGTAAGCTATCTACTCCGAAACTACATAACCGATTTTCATAGATATTTTTTCTTCGAACCCCCCGTTCGAATTCTTTGATGTTGACGAGGGGGAGCAGCACATTCAGGGAAGAAATTATGTGAGATTAAGTAGACTATATACTCCGAAACTACATAACCGATTTTCATAAGTATTTTTTTCTATTTTTTGGCATGTATTGTTATTTATTTTTTGAAAAACTTATTTAGGGATTGTAAAATAAAAAAACAATTTTAATTAAATTCAAATTGTTTAAATAGTTTGCACGCCGAAATCTGGTTGTGCAGGTAGTTATTGATTAAAATGAAATATTTTAAGATAATATCAATGAAATTGAACAAATTTCTAAATTAAATTCTATGATATCAAATGAATTGGAAAAGTTTTCCAATCAATTTTATCTTTGATAATAATGATAATGATGATAAAACGAAATTGAAAATTTATTATCTATCTATTTAGGCTTAAAATTTTTATATACTTCTTTGAATTGATTGATTATTAATCATTCTTTTGTGATGCAGCCATTTTAGTATTAATACCATCACAATCATAAATAATTTCATCCATGTATGTTCATTATTTTTAATATATGATCATTTTATTATTATTGTATTAATTAACCCCGCCCCTATCCCTCCCCCCCTCCATTGCCTACCTCCTCCTCTTTTTATTATACAATGTAATATTTAATAATAATAATTATTCAGGAAGAAAATTAAATCAAAATGTTTTATGTCAATTTATGCAAATTAGATTTTCATAAATTATTCTGGCTGCTTTCTCAATTTGTAATTACTAAGTGGGCGGGAGAGGGGGGGGGGGGTATTTTTCTGGATACCTGGATTATATTTTCCCTCTCTCTCGTTCTATCCAATCAAAATCAAACAACACTAATTCATTTTCAAACACCACCACCAATAACAACAATTGTTTCGACTATTTTGATTTTAAAGAGAGAAGCAATTTCCCACATGAATATCATTAGCCTAATATTATTAATTTAATTTTTGAAAATAAATATATACAATGTAAATAACGAAATATTTTTATTAGTAAAAATCCGTTATGTAGTTTCGGAGAACTTTAATAACCTAAAGAAATAATTAAATCTCACAATTTATACTCATTAAATTTTATCATATTTTTCCCATTTATAGAGGTATTTATCAAATGAAATGAAATTTTGACTTATGGAATAGTAAAAAATCTGGGGTGACTGGCGCACAGCACACAACTTTCTCTTACCTTCGGTAATCGAAAGTTGTGTACTGTGCTTGTCACACCAGATTTTTTGTGTCGACATGTATTTAGTTTCCGACAGTAGGGTACAATTGAATTCAAGATGTAAAATTTATAAGTATGGGAAAATATTTATATTTTGATACCATGGCAACCATTTCCCCTATCTTTTCTATGGAGTACAAGAGTAAAGTGGTCTTCAGAAGATTTCAATCACAAAATGAGAATATACATTTTATAGAGAATCTAAAAAATAATTGATTTTTGAATTTAAAAAAAAATCGTTGGAGCAAATTTTGAGAAAATCGAAAAAAACTGAAAAAGTGAATCAGTAAAGTACTAGTACTTTTTGGTCGATTTTGTTCAAAAGCTTCGTGTCACGTCCCATGGGGGTGCCTAAGTTAAATATAAAATTTCAACTTCCTAGCTCTTTTCGTTCTTGAGATATTTTGTTCACAGACACACACACAGACACACAGACAGACACACACACACACAGACAGACCATGTCGCGAAAACCACTTTTTTGGATTCAGGGGACCTCAAAACGTGAAGATCCATCAAAATCTCGACATCGAATTTTTGACATGAATCCAATACTTTCTCTCTATATATATATTACATATATACATAGGTAAGAGAAAGTAAAAAATATCACTGAAATTTTATATTTTTGAAAAATATTAATGAAAAATGTTTCCCACTTGATCCAGAGGTTGCACATTTCACTTACTGGTCCATGTTTTAGTAATTTTTTCCAGTAGTCTTGTCTTCGTAGATCGTCTGTCAGTCTTTTTTCTTTTTCTGTCAATTTTATTCTCAGTCCTTTACACTGTAACATATGTGGCAGAGTCTCTTTTCCTTCCTTACATAGCCTACAGTCTCTCCAACTTCCGTTCCCGCACCTCATCTTAATCCATGCCGTCTTGTCCTGCTTTTTAATATCTGTATTATCTAGGTAATCTTCCCTGATTGGTCTGTCCTTAATGTCCTTGTAGTAAACACAGAATGTTGATTTGTCTATGTCTTTCCAGTACGTCTGTATGTCTTGGTCCTCCAGCCTTGTAAGAATGTCTGTCATGATCTTCATTGTTTCTTCTTCTCTCCTTCTTCTATCTTCTTTAGCAACTCTGGGCTTCCAGTCTCTTGCGCAATTTTCCTTAGCAGGTTTCCCCATCGAGCTGGTTGTTCGTTTCTCCACCCTCTGGTTATCTCTCTG